>PITA01010105.1:22079-59345 GCA_004023965.1 Spilogale gracilis
AAAGTCAAGCAAAGCTTTATTTCCCACCAAGCGTCAAGAATTATACTGGCCCTGGCCGATCAGGGTCGCTTCCCGAGAGAGAGAGCGGTCACGCCTATTCTTACAGGCTACCTTTTATAGGGGAAAACACACCCCGAGTTGACAGGACTCACAAGTAGCTTGCCTGAGTTAATTCTTTCACTCTGCTGTGATGATGAATACATTTAATCCCCACAGAGTGATTTACCAGGGGATCTCTATTGGTCAGGGTCCCAGAGTTTAAGGGGATTAACTGATTGGGCGTTCCCACCTGGCCCTAAGTACCGGGAACTGGCTGCCCATTCTTTTTTTTTTTTTTTTTTTTTAAGATTTTATTCATTTATTTGACAGAGAGAGAGATCACAAGCAGGCAGAGAGGCAGGCAGAGAGAGAGGAGGAAGCAGGCTCCCCGCCAAGCACAGAGCCTGATGTGGGCCTCGATCCAAGGACCCTGAGATCATGACCTGAGCTGAAGGCAGAGGCTTAACCCACTGAGCCACCCAGGTGCCCTGGCTGCCCATTCTTAATTTGCCTCTCCATATCTCCCGGGACGGGAGGTTAAGGGGGTTAACTGATTGGGTGTCTCCCCCAACCTGGCTCGCCTTTGTTTTCCAAGAGCCATTTGCCCATAACACCTGGAGGTGCTTTTCCTGAGTAAATAAGATGGCGGCTTCTAAATAGGTGCTTACAGGGGGAAACGTTCCAGAGGGAGCCAAAGCCCCTGTCATATCATCCCCACATCCTCCCAGATGACATTCCATGCACGTGCCTGGAGAACCCTGGCCTTTTGTCCTCCATAGCAGTTTCCAGCAAAATCACAATCACACAGCCTTCCTGAGTGTCCTTTAAGCTTCTGAGCGGGTCAGGTATTTTCTGTGTGTGTCCTTGGCACCCTGGGTGCACTGTTAATAGTCTTATTTAACAAACGCATATAAAGAACTTAATCAAACTCACTACTGGGGAAAAAAATAATCCAGTCAAGAAATGGGCAGAAGACATGAACAGACATTTCTCCAGAGAAGACATATGGATGGCCAACAGATACATGAAAAAATGCTCCACATCACTCATCATCAGGGAAATACAAATCAAAGCCACAATGAGATACTATCTCACAACAGTCAGAATGGCTAAAAGTAACAATTTAGGAAACAACAAATGTTGGCAAGGGTGCAGAGGAAGGGGAACCCTCTTACAACTGTTGGTGGAAATGCAAGCTGGTGCAGCCACTCTGGAAAACTGTATAGAGGTTCCTCAAAAGGTTGAAAATAGAGCTACCCTACAACCCAGCAATCACACTACTGGGTATTTACCTGGAGGATACAAAACTAGTGGTTTGAAGGGCCATATGCACCCCAATGTTTACAGGGGCAATGTCCACAATAGCCAAACTATGGAAAGAGCCCAGATGTTCATCAATAGATGAGTGGATAAAGAAGATGCGGTGTGTATATACAATGGAATATTATTCCGCCATCAAAAAGAATGAAATCTTGCCATTTGCAATGACGTGGATGGAACTAGAGGGTATTAGGCTAAACAAAAAATAAGTCAGTCAAAGACAAATACCATATGATTTCATTCATTTGTGGAATTTAAGAAACAAAACTGATGAACATAGGGAAAGAGAAGGAAAAATAAAATAAGGTAAAAAGAGAGTGAGGCAAACCATAAGAGACTCTTAACTATGGGGAACCAAATAAAGGTTGCTGGAGGGGAGATGGGTAGGGGGATGGGATAACTGGGTGATGGGCATTAAGGAGGGCACTTGTTGGGATGAGCACTGGGTGTTATATGCTACTGATGAATCACTAAACTCCACCCTGAGCCTAGTAATATGCTATATGCTACCTAACTTGAATTTAAATAAAAAAGGACAGCAAGCACTGACATAGTACATGCTAGCACTTTTAGGGATACTTAATAAATCCTTGTAACAACCATCAAGGTAGTTACTATTATTGTGCCTGTTTTATAGGCGATAAAACAAAGGCACAGAGAGTCTAGGTGACTTGCTCAAGGTCACACAGCGTGTAAGTGGCAGGGCTGGAATTCAGGTGCAATGTGGTTGCAGATTCTTGGCTCCTAACCGAAGTGAAATGTTGGGGTCAGGGAGTGAATGGTCAAGAAAGAATTCTTGAGACATCTATGGTGCAAAAAAGGTAGATTCATTAAAGCATGAGGACAAGACCTGTAGGCAGAAAGAGCTGCACTGGGATCATGAGGAGTGGCTGATTATATATTTTCAAGTTGGGAGGGAATTAGGGACAGCATGAGTCTCTAAGAAATTTGGAAGCAAGGTTTCCAGGACCTTGAGGAGGTAGTGGCTGTTAGGATAAGGTCATTTACTACTGTCTAATAAACCTTTAGTCATGAGAGCCTTCAGACGTGTATCAGTGGGCCATATGCTGGGCCATAATGATTGCTAACATATATCTTGAGGGGAGAGGGTGGGTAGAGATAAGGGAAGTTTCCAAAGGGATTTTTATTTTATTTTAGTTTAAGATCTCGTTTATTTATTCGACAGAGAGACACAGCTAGAGAGGGAACACAAGCAGGAGGAGAGGGAGAAGCAGGCTTCCCACCAACCAGGGAGCCCGATGCGGGCTCAATCCCAGGATCCCAGGATCATGACCTGAGCTGAAGGCAGATGCTTAAGGACTGAGCCACCCAGGCGCCCCACCCCCCAAAAGGAGACGTACAAGATCCTGGAAGTTGGGCTAATGTCAAGCTAAGGTTGCCTTTTGCCTCTAGCAAAGTTTTAATATTGAGGCAGTTGAGTTCCTGCAGGAAGGTCACTCTGCCTGTCCCTATTTGTCAATGAGCTGCAAAGGAAATTTAATTTTTTCTATATTTCTTTTGCCTTTGTTCTCCACATCCCTAACTACTTTGCTAAACTACATCTACATCCTGGCAAATGGCTTATAGAATCATCCTTTCACAGGTCTTTGCCCCTCACCAGCCTGTGAGTTCTGAGGGGCTGGAATTCACCTCCAAGCCCACAGCTAATGTTCCCAGCATTCCTGAGAACACCGTGCCCTGTGTTTACTCCTGCCTCCAGTCAAGGAGGGACACACGACAGCCAGGAATTTTCTCCAGGCACCAAGAAAGGAGGTGTTATGGGTTGAATTATGTCTCCTCAGCGAATTCTTATGTTGAGAGCCTACGCCCCCTCAGAATGGACTTTATTTGAAAATAAGGTCTATATAGAGGTAATCAAGTTAAAATGAAGTCATTAGGCTGAGCCTTAAATCCAATATGACTGATGTCCTTATAAAGAGGAGAAATTTGGACACGGAAACACTAATGGAGGGAGACAATGTGAGAGATGAGGGGAAGAGAGTAAGTCAGGAGGCTGGGACAGATTCTTTCCTCACAGCCCATAGAAGGAAGCAAACCTACAGACACCTTGATCTTGGATTTCTGGCCTCCTGAACTGTAAGACGGTAAGTTTTTGCTGTTCGTCTGCCCAGACAAAGTGATACTTTGCTATGGCAGCCGTAGTGAACTAATACGGGTGCTTACACGAGGGCCGAGGTCAGCGGCCTCTAGGATCAGCAGAGGCACCTGGTGCTGGGGATTGTCCCCATCTCATGCTGACTTCCTGGCTCCTGCTGCTGCCCCCGCTCCAGCTTCTGATGTAGCTTGGCCTGGAAGGAGTCTTGGCCCAGAACTAAGCGACTCCTTAGTCTCCCCATCCTTGGCCCGGCTCTGCTCCTGCCCTTCCCGCATGCCTTAGGCCCAGGCACTAGACTCTTGCCAGCCAATATTCTGTCCCACAGAGTACCAGCTTCTGCATGACACCATCCTGGGTTCAAACCCCGGGGCCGGCACTTCCTGTCTATGCCCACATGGCGCAAGTCTTCTAACCAAACTGAACCTCAGTGTGCTGGTTTTGATGGCTCATTCCTATCAGCATGTTGATTTCCTTTGGGGAATTATTTATTTGGACAGGATTGTAAATGGAGGCAACCCACCTTCCCCCATCCGAGGAGGACGTGGACCTCAAGTTTGGCCAATCAAACTTTTTTCCTTGACTTTGAATCTGGAACAGAGTGGGACGTGAATAGAAACACCAGTGGATGGCAGGCACGTGGTGTTGCCGGTTCCCTCCAGCCTTGTCTGTGCCCGTCTGGGTGCTCAGACTCCACGTCTGCCTATTGGTCTATTAGGCTTGACACTCAAGACGTCAGTGAACTTGCCCTGCTTTTTATATGTACAACGGCGGCTTGGAAGTGACACTTGCTGTGGGTCCCACTAGGTCCTTGCCTGCTCTTGCTTTGGGCCTTTCACACCCAGCATCCTGTCTAGAGCTCCCCTGGCCCCTCCCCCTGCACGTGTTCTGTGTTCTCTGAGCTCCAGGGTGCCACCTATGGAAAGGCCAAACCAGGGAGAGCTATTGGTGCCAGTTTGCTCTGTTCTCTATACTCAAGTTCTACATGAGACTTCTGTTAAGAGAAAAAAGATCCTCTACTGAAAAATAAATTAGGAAACAATCATCTTAGATCTTCACATTGCTTGGACATTCTAGAATGTTCTGTTTGTTTTGTTTGTTACCCATTCACTTAATATTTGCTTAGAGCCTCCTCTGTGCCAGTCACTGCACTAGATGCCTGGGATGCTAGTGAGGAAACACAGCTTCTGTCCTCAAAATGCTCATGAGCTAGAGTAGTGTCCCTCAAATTTAGTGTTCTCACAGGACACTCGGGGATCTTCTTAAAATAAATACTGATTCTGTAAATCTGAGTTAGGGCTTGAAGTTCTGCATATATAACAAGTTCTCAGATGATGGCATCGGAACCCAGTGCCCCCTCATGCCTCCTGGGATGCTTTTAAAAATCCTAATGCATGAGCCATGATGAGATCAGTATCTCATTTTTCAATAGTCTCAGCGAACCCAGTATAGAGTCAAGATTGAGAACCATTGATCTATAGAGAGACAGACTGTGTTGGTTTTTCATGACTGTCATGACAAACCACCATAAACTTAGCTATATAAAACAAAGCAAATTTATTATCTCACAGTTATGGAGGTCAGACGTTCAAAATAAGTCTCATTAAATAAATCTCACTACAATCATGGTGTTGACAGGGCTGCATTCCTTTCTGGAGACGCTAAGGTACAACCTGCTTCCTTGCCTTTCCCAGCTTCCGGAGATTGTCACATTTCATGGCTTGTGGCCCCTTCCATTGACTCCAGGCAGGTCTTTCTCAAATTGCATCCCTCTGGCTCTCTGCCTATCTCTTTGTTTAGTAAGGACCCCATGATTGCATTCCACCCACGCCAATGATCCAGGATAATCTTCCCCATCTCAAGGTCAGCTGATTAGTAACATAGCATAACATATATACAAATCTTGGGGATTAGGACATGGACATCTTTGCGGGGACCATAATTCTGCACCACACAGACATGGAATAGGTTGGGTAGCACAATGTGGTTCTAGGCAGGGTGGTTCCCACTCAGCCTTGGAAAAGGGAGAGGAGAAATGGTCACGAAGGACTTCCTGGGCAAGAGCAGTGCTGGTGACTTGATTGTACTGGCTCTAGAGAGCAGACCATCCAGTCGCCAGGAGTACCATCCCAAACAACCATCAGTAGTTTGAAATCAACAATAGGAGGAATATTTCACCATGGTAAATGGCGAATGCTGCAAAGTAGTCTTTTTTTTTTTTCTTTCCCAGAGAATCAGCTGTGAAATGTTGACCAGCACACCACTGAGGGGATGCCCAGAGTCAAGTCTAAGAAAGTAGACATGAACCAGGTAGACAAGACACTTATCCTTGAAGTATGTCTGCTCTTATCAAATACAGTGTAAGTTTCCACTGGACAAGACTCACATTTCAGTGTCTCTGGAACGAGGTTTCTTAGACCTTACTACACACACAGATCACCTGGGGATCTTGTTAAAATGCAGATCTGATTGAGGACTTTCAATGGGCCAGAAAAGAAAAGTCCGCTTTTCTAACAAACTCCCAGGTGATGGCCGGAATGCTGGTCCAAACAGCATACCTTAGGTAGCAAGACTCTGGAGAAGTGGTCTCTGATGTAATCACAAACCCATTCAGGTAGAAGGAAGACGATTCTAGAATCATATTTGGATTTGCATATTTTATTATATTTGCATATTTTATCTACTCAGATATTTTTTCATCTCTGATGATGCCCCTGGTTACCATTATTTTATATACACTAGGAAAAAAAATTTTTTAAGCTAGCAATTGAACTATGACCTGCTATGAATTGTTAGATGCATCTTAATTTCAGAGATATTACAATGTGACAAATACTGTATGTTTTTGAATCAATAAGAAGCAGTACTTGCATTTTGTAATTAAAAAGTGAGATATTACACTTACCAATATATTCTACATGGAACTGACACAGGAGCTCTTCCTGGCCTACAGGTATGGTCCTTTTTATTTTTTTTTTTAAGATTATATTTATTTATTTGAAGGACAGACACAGCGAGAGAGGGAACACAAGCAGGGGGAGTGAGAAAGGGAGAAGCAGGCTTCCTGCAGAGCAGAGAGCCAGGTGGGGGGCTCTATCCCAGAGACTCTGGGACCATGACCTGAGCCAAAGGCAGTCGCTTAACCAACTGAGCCACCCAGGCGCCCCCAGGTATGGTTCGGAACGTGCATAGCCCAGAGTGCCCCAGAGGCAAAACCGGCAGTCCCACACCCAAAGGGATTGATGCCCGTCAATGCCCTAATGTTTACCCATTATTTTTAGTTTTTAATTGAGTCACAGATTATGTTATCTAGTTTTAACTGAAATAGCCATCATAAAATAGACAAATGGTTTAAAAGGATTCCTGTGGTCTGAAGTTAACACCAATAACATAAGCCCCAGTAAGCAATAAAAAGGGGTGGAACTGACATTTCTTCTGATGTGAGCTCTGCGTTGGCCACATTTTGCAGTGAAACAGTGATGATCTAATCAGATCTGACAAGACGTTGGAGAGAAAAAAGAGAAATGATCAGAAACCCTTTCTGAAATGCGGGTTTCCATCCATTTTTATTGGGGATGAATGTCACCCTTGGGACCACAAGTATTAGTTACTATGGGAGGACTTGTGTGTAATTCACATGCACACTTTGGGAGAGCGGCTCTGCTCACCGCTGGTACCCAGGGACACTTGCTGACGGAGCTTCCAGCAGCTTGAATGCTCTGGGGCACTCATAGCAGCCATGAAATGCTCTCGTCTGAAAGAGGGACATGTTTCTTTTGTTTAGATTTCACTGGCCCAAACCAACCACATGGGTCCAAACACAAGGAGACCCAGAAGGGCCACCTGGCCAACAGGGCCAAGGGCTGCCAGGACTCCTCAGTATTCTTTCTTTCTTTCTTTCTTTCTTTCTTTCTTTCTTTCTTTCTTTCTTTCTTTCTTCCTTTCTTTTTTTTTTTTAAGATTTTATTTATTTGACAGAGAGAAACACAGCCAGAGAGGGAACACAAGCAGGCGGAGTGAGAGAGGGAGAAGCAGGCTTCCTTCAGAGCGGGGAGCCCGATGTGGGACTCGAACCCGGGTCTCCGGGATCATGACCTGACCCGAAGGCAGCCACTTAACCAACTCAGCCACCCAGGCGCCACCTCTCAGTATTCTTTCTTCACCAGTGGTGTGTCTCCTGCCCGTTTGTGGTCATGATCATGGCAAGACACAGCCCTGGACACTGTGTTAGAAGAAGCTGCCCACATAAGCCTCTCGAGCCTGGAAAAATCCTGCCTGGGTTTTGAAATGCATTTGAATGAGATGTCTAATATTTGGAGAAATTGCAAAGTTTATAAGCAGGTGATAGAGTCAAGTCCTGAAGAAATCATCTTGAAAACCTGTCTCACTCCTACAACTCAGCTCTATTCTGTGCTGGGGAGTGACATCATCCCCTCTTAGTCTTCTGCCTAGAACTGAGTTAAGGACATCTCTCTTTCTGACTGTGGTGGGCATAAAGAGTAGATCAAGTTGGATATTATCACCTTGAAGAATAGATTTAATCAGTGGGGAGGATCATGCCAAGGAAGATCTGGAAGCAAGGCTCATTCAGAAAAAAAATCCCTGTGCAGATCATCTGTCTGAAGGAATCAAAGTTATAGGGGATGTTTTCCACTTACAAAGGTTATATATACATCCCGATTTTTAGAAAGAGCTCCAAGCAGTATAATAAACCCCAGAGGAGAGATACTTTGAGGTGACTCCATATGAATGTGTCAGAGATGAGTCTTGCATGAAGCAAACTTCATTCACGTTAATACTGAGTGAATGGATGGGAAGCCAAAGGCAAGGTGAACTAGGATGTAAGGGCTCATCTGTAGTGGGCTCCCAGCCCATGTCCTGTTTCCGTTAGAAGAGCATCATCTTTTTTTTTTTTAAAGATTTTATTTATTTACTTGACAGAGAGAAACACAGCTAGAGAGGGAACACATGCAAGGGGAGTGAGAGAGGGAGAAACAGGCCTCCCGCCGAGCAGGGATCCGGATGCGGGGCTGGATCCCGGGACTCTGGGATCACGACCTGAGCCACCCAGGTGCCCCGAGCATCATCTTTTTATCAGCAACTGGATTCCTTTTTTACTAAAAAGTCCCAATTTTACTTGTCTGGGAGCCAGCGATGTTTGGAAGGAGCAGTAACTGGGGGAAGTCACCGTCTGTGTGCCCCAGGGAAGAGACAGCCTGATACACAAGGAGAAGTCGTTCTTGCGTATTTACTGTGAGGCTGGAGGGCGGCAGTCCGGGAGGTGGTGAACGAGGGAGTCTGCTCTAAGGGGTTGTGTTGTCCTGAGAGTGTGGTCAGTTTGGCCTATTGAATTTGTATCCGAGCTGGAACTTTTTTTTTTAATGCTTGTGTTGATATATTTTTAAATTTTTATTTATTTATTTGAGAGAGAGAGAGATCGGGAGCACAGAGAGTGAAAGAGAAGCAGGCTCCCTGCCGAGCAGGAAACCTGATGAGAGGCTCGATCCCAGGACCCTGAGATCATGACTTGAGCTGAAGGCAGGCACTTAACGGACTGAGCCACCCAGGTGCCCCAAGCCAGGATTTTTAAGAATTATCTAAATATGAAAGTTTTAAAGGGCTTTGCGATTTCTTCTGAGAAGTCTTCCTGGAAACCCTCAGGCCAGGTCAGGTGTCTGACCTCTGCTCCTGACCCGGCCTTGTACCCACAGTGCTGTCCTCATACTAGAGTAATTGTATACGCGTAATTGCTTATTGCTCTCTGCCGGCGGGACTGTGCTTACCGGGAATGGAGACGGCATCTTGTTCAGTGCCATCCCCCTAGTGTGGGACACATACTTGGTGTATTTGATTGCAAGGATGTGTGGATGGGGCAACTCATTTCAGGCCCTCAACTGAAAACACAGTTGAAATCCCATAAAGGCCATATTGCTATGCAGGCTTTGTTTACGGGAGGGCTCCTTAGCTTGGAGTCTACTCTATGCATCGGTGGGAGGGGATTCCATTCATGCGTGGGATTCAGGGAGGGGTGGGTATGTTCGATTAAATTGAATGCAATATTTTATGTGCATGTTTATTTTTCTGGAGAGAGAGTCCACTACATCTTTTTATCAGCTTTCCAAAATGACTCGTGACTTCAAAAAAAAAGCATAAGAAATCCATATTGTTGTGTAATGCTCGGCCTTGGCCCCCATGCAGGAGGAGGGCTGGGAATGAGTTCTGGTTTTGCAGGATGGCACCTGTCATCTGCTGGAGATGTGGAGGGGCAGACAGTCACTTCTAGGCTCTTAGCTGCGGCAGGTCACGTGCCACCCTGCCCCGCGTTCCCTACGCACAAAGAGATAAACGTGTGTCTGAATTTGAATCACAGTTTCACCATTTTGGATTTTAGAAAGCAATGAACAATGGAAGGGACCTTGGAAAGTGGCAATCCCAAAGAGAAGCAATCAGAGATGTTGAAGCCAAGGAGACAGGGAGGATGCCTCATAACACAAGAGGACTTGCTGCATGCGGAAGGTTCTGGAAGGCAGAACTGGGATCAGCAGGGGAATGCTACAGGAAGTCCATTTCTTCTCTTACAGAGGAAGAACTTTCTCCCATTAAAACTGCTTAAAAATGGTATGGTCTTGTCTTCGAAGGTTAGTGAGTTTCTTATCACTAGAGAAATTCAAGCAAAGGTTGAATAAACAAATATCAGGGGTACAGTGGGGCGGTAATTCTAAGGTTCTTTTCAGTGTCTCTTTCTTAAGTAATTCTGTGCATTTTACAAGGCATTTCACTTATCGTAATTTGGTTCCTCCAAGAGACTCTCACCAACCTCACCCAGTGTCTAAGCTTTTGTCTTCAGGTCGAAGTCAAGGACTTGTGCAGACAAGCTGACTCTAAATAAATGGAGGAGATTTGAATCAAAAGCTCTCTGAATAGTGTACTGAAATATATTCCTCTAAAATGTGAAACAGATAAGCAAAATAGCTTTTATTCTGATGTACTCTCTTTTCTTGAACATCCTAGAAGAAACCACTCTTGAAGATTGAGCTGTCGGAGCCAAAGGCTCTGAAATTAATGGAATGCAATTTTCTGCCATTTGTGATAAATTTCTGGCCTTTTTATGCACATGAAAGCCTTCCGGAGGAGCAGAAGCAAAGCTACCAACCAAGAGGTTATTTCGACAAGCTTCCTCCAGCCATCCCTCTATTGTCTTTTCCTGATCACAGCTTTTTGTTTTGCAGTGAATAACAATAAAATAAAAAATGAGAACAAGTGAGAGAGAAAAGCAACGATGCAATGTTCAGCCAACAATGCAAACAGAATAAAAATGTTCCTTGATTTTGGACAAAAGGATAAGAATTTGGTTAAGGGCAAAAAAAAAAAAAATCGTGCAACTTTATATAAAGCAGCATTGGGAATACCATAACTTTTCTGACCCACAGAGTTTCATCTAGAATATTATTTTCAGGTTCTACTACATCCTTGGGCATTATGGGCAAACAGTTCCTGTTTTGATCCTTGTTTCTTCAGGGCTTTGTTCAGCTAAGTTCCCCTTTCAGACTCAGAGCCCAGTCCCCTAAGTCTGGAGGAATCCTGATCTTTCCCGAGTTTGGCTTAAAGCAAACTTTGCACTTCCTTTCCCTCTGGCTGGAATGGCTGCCTGCTCGCTGTGATGGCTGGAACTAAAACAGCCCCACCCTCAGAGCCAGACATGATCAATGATATGACCCCTTCCCTTCCATCGCCGTCATGACACGTCTTGTGATCTCCTGTGCTTATTTATTTACTAGCATATTTTCTGTCTTCCTCAGCTGAGATGCAATCTCCTTCTGCACAGAGTTCCTCACCTGCTTTGAAGCAGAGACAGTCACACTGTACCATCCAGCCTCCTTCCTTTTGTGCAATTATCTGATGTTCTCCTAAAGACTCCTCCATTCACCGACCACTTCACCTGCTTTAGTTTCACTTTCTACCTGTTGGGATTCTTGGCGACTTCCAAAGCTATACCAACATCTCTGGTCTTTCAGTTCCTTGACTTGCTCATTGCTCTTAACCCTACCCTCCTCCTCCTCAGCCACCCATGCCCATCCATTCATCTACCTGTAATGTCACACCGCTGACCAGCTCACCCCTCACCCTCCTTCCCCTGCTTGTGCCTGCCCCCTTCCTAACCCGGTTCAGACTCCCATCTGCAGAATCGTTGCCTTGCTTCATTATAATAAGCCATCTTGCCCCTGTCTTGTTCTTAGTATTTGCCTGGCAAAATTCCAAACATGATTAAATACAACTCTTTGCCTTCCTTCACTCGCAATCACGGCTGGAAAAAATACACACCCGGATTGATTTGTCTCGGTTTAAATTCATGACCACAAACCTCCAGTGAGCCCTCAGTGCTGCCGGGCAGGGCTCCCACATTCACCTACTTAATTCACTCTCCTACTCTCCAAGAGGACTATTTTGTACTTTCTCCTCAACACACAAAACCCGCAGAGTGCACCTCCCTGCAGTTACAAGGAATGGTGTTTCCATGCCACTTCTGAAGGCCTCCTCTCCACCGCAGCCCTGGATCTCCTCCCCCGCCCCTATTCAAGGACATTTTTCTGGTTCTTCCACATCCTTATTCTCCGCTCCCCCCACCATCATCCTTATCAGCATAGACTGCTGTAATAGCTCTCATCTTAAAAAGAAAAGGATCCCTTGACAGCGCAATCTTCCCCAGCAACTGCCTCACTTCTCTGTGACCCTTTCTAGCAAAACTCCTTGAAAACATGACCATAGCCGTCAGCTTCACACACTCACCTGCTGTTCTCTCTTGCACGCTCTACCATCGCATTTCCTCCCAGCCCCACTCCCTCTTCCCATAGAACCTAACCCCCGCTGTCTTGGTCAGCTCAGGCTGCTGTAAAAGAATGCCACGGACTGGGTGGCTGAAACTACAAACATTGATTTCTCATAGTCCTAGAGACTGAGAAGTCCAAGATTATGGTGCTGGCCATTCACTTCCTGGTAAGAGCTCTGTTCCTGGCTTATGGCCAGCCACCCTCTGTGTCCTTACATGGCATACAGAGCACTCTCGTTTTTTCTTCTTATAAGGGCACTAACCCCACTGTAGAGGCCTCACCCCCATGACCTCATATTAACCTAATCACCTCTCATGGGCCCCACCACCAAATACCATCACCCTGGGGGTTAACATATCAACATATGAATTTGGGGGAGACACAGACATTCCATCCATAACACCAGTGAGCTCTATGCTGATCTCTCTGCTGCTGAATCCAGCAGCTTGCCCTCATTTCTTATTTACTAGACCTCTTAGCTGCATTTGGCATGGCTGGTCCTTCTGAAAAAAATTTTATCCCTTGACTCCCAGGTTCCCACCTCTCCTTTTCTCCCACTTCACTGGCTGCTCCTTCCCAGTTGTCTTTATGGAGCTTCCTCCGCCCAGCATCTTAATGGTACAGGTCACCACGCTCAATACTTGGACCTCTTCTCTCTACTACAGTCTCTCCTTAGATGACCTCATCCAGCCTCCCAGTTTTCAGGATTCTCTCTCAGATTTCTATCTCTTGCCCTAACCTCTTCACTGTACTACAGACTTGAATATTCACATGGATGTCACGTTTATCTCTGCGTGGATGTTCAGTGGGTATCTTGCACTTGTCACGTGCACACTGAATGCAGGTATTCTAGACCACCTCCACTCCTTCAAATCTCTCTTTCCCAGGAATCTCTAGCTCAGTAAATGATTCCACAGTTTGCCCAGTTTTTCAGATCAAAAACCTGAGGGTCATCTTTCACTCCTCTCTCGCACATACCCTACATCTAGTCAGTCCGCAAATTCTTTTGATTCTAACTTTAAAATATGCCCCCAAATCCAATTAAGTCTCCCCACCTCCGCCACTACCATCCTGGTCCACGCCACCACGAATTCTCTCTTGGATTATCACAGCAGTGTGCCAACTGGTCTCGCTGCTCCCACCCTTAGGGTGATCCTCTAAAATGTAAATCAGGGGCGCCTGGGTGGCTCAGTTGGTTAAGCGACTGCCTTCGGCTCAGGTCATGATCCTGGAGACCCGGGATCAAGCCCCACATCAGGCTCCCAGCTCAGCGGGAAGCCTGCTTCTCCCTCTCTCAGTTCCCCCTGCTTGTGTTCCCTCTCTGGCTGTTCTCTCTGTCAAATAAATAAATAAAATCTTTTTTAAAAATGTAAATCAGATCACTAACACTTGCCTTAAACCTCCCAAGGCTTTTCAACACTCTTAGAATAAAATCCTCGTTGATGTCTACAAGACTTCACGTCCCCTCTGTCTGACAGTGCTTTCTGCCATGATGGTGATGTTCCTCACGTGTGTTGTCCAACATGGTAGCCATGAGCCACGTGTGGCTATTGAGCTCTTGACATGTGGCCATTGCAACTGAGGGACTGAACCTTGATTTTTATTCCATTTAATTAGTTTAAAACCAAGTCACCATGTGTGGGTAGCGCCTAGCATACTGGATAGCGCAACCTCCCCAGCGTTTCCGGCTTTGCCTGCTAGCTTCTTCTCTTCTCTCACTTGTCTCCAGGCACACTGGACTTCCTAAGATTCCCTTGAACATTTTAAGCACATTTTCACCTCATGGCCTTTGCAAGTGCTCTTCTTTCTGTCTGGAATTTACTTCCCCTGGATGATCAAATGTCTTACATGCTCTCTTTATTCTGGTCAACTATCATCTTCTCAGAAAAGTACCTTATACCAATAAAGGCATCACCTATTACCCCCCATCTTTTCCCTTGATTAGTTTTCCTTCTTGGCACCTCTCCTCACCTGATGTATTATTATAGACTTGTTTATTTGCTCATCATCCATCTCCTCCATTAGGTTATAAACTTCATAAAGTGGAGAGTTTGTTTTGTTCACCATTGTGTCTCCTGTGCTTAGTTGGTGGTTTGATCATTCATTGAAGGAATTAGTGAATGAACCAGGCTCCTGCCAAGCCAAGAGTAAGTTACCTGTGCTAAGTATTTTAAGGCTATAGAAGAGACCAGAGGCAGGGACCCTCTCCAGAAGTCCACGGGAGATGACTTAGCATTGGCAACAGGTGTTTGCCTAAGGTGGAGGGGCCTGTATGGGGTGCTGGGGCTCTGTGTGTGCGGTGCGGGTGGGCGGGTCCGCAAAGGTTGATGCAGACAACAGAAGCGATGGAAGAGATTGTCGAAGAAGAGCCTGCCAAGGACACACTATGGCTGAAAGGATGTGGGCAGGGCTCCCTGGCCAGGGAACACCTTGAACAAGGATGTGGAGGCCACAGACCAACAGGAGGCCTTCCTCTTCCTTGTGGGAGCGCCCCGCCCCTCCCGCCCCCCCAGAACTGATCCACAGGTTCTGCTGGCCTGTGCTGTCTAAGGCAAACTTCTCAACCTCACTCCTCAGGGTCTACTCTCATGGAGCTCTGGCCTGTTCACAATAACGTTTTACAAGCTGTCTGTTGTTTCCCCAGTGTTGCAGTCAGTTGTCAGCATTCTCTGGGCTTCCTCATCACATTTAATTTAAAATCACTCAGGATGAGGAGCAGTGAGCCCCTTCGGGTCCTGAATCTAAGCTGTTTCCCCCAGTTTAGCTTTACCTATAATAAAGCAGATATTTGATCTCTCTCTGATCTCCATGTTTGTTTCTCGCTTAAAATCTGGAGTTGTGACGCATGGACTTTCTCAGAAACCCCAGCATCTCCAGAGGCAGGTGAAAATGTGGCCTCTTCTGGAGCCCTTGCCTGCTTCCAAGTAGACTCAGTAGCTGCTCTGGCGTCTGCAGCAATTTGCACCCACACTCGACAAGAGGCTTAGCATACTGTCTTCCGGCAAAGCCCCCGGAGCCCCCGGCCTCTGTCTCCTCCTTGAGTGCTCCCTCAGCTCTCAGCTCAGAGCAGATGCCCGATCACCTTTCCTTAAATCCGTGAATGGAAGAGACAGCCACGGCTCCCAAGACAAGGGCAGCACAAAGCTCTGGCAAAGCCCCAGGCCCAGATCTGGAATCATCCCAGGAGGCCTGCCCCAGAGAATGGCGATAATACTGTACCAAAGGTGTAGCTCTGTTCCTAAGCTTCTAGTCCCCAAAAGCCCAAGCTTAAAACAACTTTCTGAGCTTAAGTCCTTGTCTTTGGAAAATGTAGGCTTTTCCCATGTCCCCTTCCCCACCTTATACTAATACTGCCATATCTGGCTGCTTGTAAGGCCATTCCCTTGGGTCACTGACTTCAGACAGAGAAAGCCAGAAGCTACTACTAAAAATCAGCCAAATGTAGAGAGATGCTTTCAGACAACTGAGTCATTTCAACATGGACTGGATAATAATAGAGGCTTACTATTTCGTTAGTTTTATTGGGGTGATAAGTGTTTGTATACGTGATTAAAGTTTTTATCAGAAGTGCAGAAGAATTGACACATAAAATGGAATTGCCTCAAAATACTTTAGAAAAGTAAAAGGGAGACATGAAAGAAGGTTGGGAGAAGGTTAATAATTTTTGAAGCCAGGTGATGGGTACATAGCATTTCATTTTACCGTCTCTAACTTTGTATATGTTTGAAAATTTCAATTAAAAAGAAAAAAGCCAGCCTCTTGGTTTTTCCTCTCTCAAGGCTATCAACTAATAGAGTCTCCTTGGGGCCCTGGGAGGGGGGGGGTCATCCCTTTGTGGAATGCCCTACGCATTTTTTTGTCTGAACGTATTTCTTTCTACGTATCAGTTTAAGAACCTACAGATTTGTTATGACAGCTTTGTTAATAATCCTTAGGTTTAAAACTTTTTTTAAATGACTTGGCAAGGATATCAAGGAGAAGAGAAGGATAAGGTGATTCTCCAAAGGTCAAAGAGATTAGGAGAGCCAAAAGGGGTCCAGCCCCTGGTCTAGGGCATGACCTTCATCACACTGAGCGAATTTTCTTGCCACAGCAATAGCCACACAAACCAGGGTGGATAAAAGCAGAAGCTCCAGGCCCTGGGCTTTGCTGACTGGGAGCAGAATTTGCCCCCCGGGGCCCTAGCGCCGGAGCCCGACCCCCCAGCAGTGGGAGTAATTAAACTAGGAAAGGTCACCGATTCATAATTTATGTGTAAAAGGCTCGATTTAACCAGCGGCCCCCTCCCCCGCTAGTGCCCACCACATGCAAAGTGTTCCAGGCCAGCAAAGACCCCAGTCTGCCTTACTGGGGCCGATCCCTCCTGCTGGAGCTGAGGACACTTTCCGTTGTGGGGGCATCACCGCTATTGCACAGCGAAGGTGTTCTCTTGGAGCCTGTGCTAGGGGCCTTTAGCAGGTCATCCCCTTGTATTTGAGGCTGCTCAATAATCCCTTACAAAGTCTAAGTAATAATCAGAGAGCCATCGTTTGTTTATTACTGTAAGCTGGGTCTTTTTCAGGTATTACCACCTTTAAAACTCCTGCCTCTTCCAACATCTGGTTGAATTATTCCCTTTTGTAGATGAAAAAAAACGGGACCGGTGAGGGAGCAGTTACATTCATTGAATTAGTCGGACTCGAGGGATTAAGATCTAGCTCAGACATAACTCCCAGGCCCAACCCCTAACTTACCCTGCGTCTTGCCCGTTGCCAGTTGTCTTGGTCTGAAATGGGGAGCTGTCCGACTCTCTGGGTGACAGCTTACTGTGGTCCGACTTCATGTTTCTATCACAGAGTTGCTGTGGCTTTGACCAGTTCATCTGAAGACTGGCAGAAACGAGGGAAAAATGGGCAGTTTTCTCTTCTACCCTAAATTCTTTACTCTCACTCAAGCCGCTCAACCACTGAGCACACCAACGACCCATAAGGACAAGTTGGACGCGTTCATGGGCGTATGTGGCACTTGCCCTGGGGACTGGCCCGCTTTGGGATGACTCTCTCCCTGCTGGCCTTTGAAATCCTGGGTCTGCGGCTGGGACCTCAGCCCTGACTTCTGGACCTGGTGGCCATTGGCTTTGGTCCTCTGGGGCCGCACAAGTGGCCACCTGGATACTAATGCAGAGCTTAAGGTGAAGGTCAGGACCCCTTGTTCCTGCCATGTAGTTGGTGAGCTCTGGAACTCCCGCTCCGGGCCTGCCCCACCGGCCGGAGGCTGGAGTACGGTGACTGCAATTAGAGCCTGGGCTTGGGAACCTGACGCCCTAAACTCACTCATGTGATCTGTAATTTCTTCCTCAGTAGTTCCTGAGCCTCTTTTTATTTCTTTATTATTTTTTAAGAGATTTTATTTCCTTATTTGAGAGCGAGGGAGAGCGGGAGAGCGAGAGAGCACGAGCAGGGGCAAGAAGGAGAAGCAGGTGCCCTGCTGAGCAGGGAGCCCTCATCCTGGGACTCCTGGATCATGACCTGAGCCGAAGGCAGAGGCTTAACGACTGAGCCACCCCGGCGCCCCCTGAGGTTCTTTTTAAAGTTGCAGGCCTGTCATTGTACATTGAGGAGAATCAAAGAAGAGGAGTTTTGTCTTCACTTGGACGGGAGCATTAAGGGATGGACCACCTCCCTTGGAAGGAGAACATGGAGGTGGCAGCAGTGGCTCCCGGGGAAACTGAGGCAAAGAAACGAGGCCCTGGTTCAAGGAAGAGGATTCCCAGGGGTATGGAGCCAATGAGGCAGCACCTGCCCCGGGCTTCTCTAGAGGCACCTAGCATCAGTGCCAGGGATATCGGAGAAGGAACACTAAGGCTTCCATGGAGGGTCCTCCCGTGGCCCCAGTCCAGGTGACCAAGCCCTCCGGGAAGATCTCAGGGCTTTCCCTGAAAGACCTTCAAAGCAGATGTTCTGACCACACAGCCAGTTAGGAATTTCTATCCGCAGACAGGTCCCTCTCCCATTCCCTTTCCCTTTGCCTTTAGACACTTCGTGGTAATTTCTTTCCTCCACGGCAAGGGGGAATTGACCAAATTAAAAACAGCCACCACCACCACCACCACCACTACCCCCCGCCCTGATCAACACCAAATTTTGAAACTGTCATCTCAGGTAATCCATTCACTGAGAACTGATCGGCACCTGCTGTGAAATAGACACGACGGCAGGAAGAGCAGGGTGAAGAGAACGGATTCAGCACTTGCCTTCCCACTGCCAAAGCCCAGGCCCAGTCCGGTCCGGGAGGCAGGCCATCAGGTGGGTCATACCATAAGCCAGAGGGCAGTGAAGACAGCTGAATTAGAGGGCTCTAGGAGGGTCTGAGGGAAGGGTCCATGGCTGCATCCTGAGCCTCGTGGGGGAATGAGAGGACAGACTTTGAGGCAGGCTTATGGCAGGTGCTTTCTTGGCCGGCGAACAGTCTCAGCAGGGTTGAGGGTAGCCAGAGGGGGCCGAGGAAATCATTGCTTAAGTTCCACTTACAACCCTGAAGGCAGCACAAAGCCACGGAAGCCACCAGAACAACATCTCACGAGCTCAGCTGACAATCAGAATGGCTTTCAGAGAAAACACGATTTCCCTTTGTTGTTGTGTGGTTTGGCTCTACCAAGTTAGTCCTATGAATAATGAAAGCCCCTTTCCCATCTGCCACCCTCCCCACCAGCCCCCACGCCAGGTGAGCGCAGCTGTGAGGAAAGCGATTGGTTTTTTGGCAATTTTCATGCACAAGAATCATAAAGAATTGGCTATGAGACAAGCCAGGCCATCCGACCCACCTCCTGCTAGGGCTGGAGGCACCCATCGGTCTGTGAGGTTTCCCGAGAGCTGTGGAGCTGTGGCCCGCCCCCCAGCTCCCCACCCCCGCTCCCCATGTCTGCTCTTTCTAGAAGTTTCCTCTGCATCCAGGCCCCTTCACTTCAGCACCCTCCTGCCTCTGATTCTTCTTCCTTAAACCATAGGCTTCACCATTATTCTCCTTCTTCCCTGTTCTCCTTTCCTCTTCTGCCCACCCTCTTTCTCCGGGCAGGGAAGTTGGGCTCCACACAACAGGCTCTGGGCCTCTCTCCTCCAGGATTTTCTCAGTAGTTTCAAAACTTGCTCTCTCCATCCTACAGAGATTACAGAGAGTTCCTAACATCTCAATGTCCTCCCAGAGGGAGAACATGTCAGACAATCTGTTAGGTGCTTTTAGGCGTATGCCTGAAAAATCCCCCTGTGGGGTGTGTGTCTGAATATGGTAAATGCTTGAGTGTGTTCATGTGTGCACACTCTGTGTGTGTGTGTGTGTGTGTGTGTGTGTGTGTAGTGGAAATAATTACTCAAAATGAAACAAAATATGTTTCAGCTCAGCTGCAGTTCCTACCAGCCGTCTAAACCAGCCTCACCTGCCCACAGCCCCATTACCTGGCCTGGCACCGGGTGAGCTCCCCACAGCTGGGACAAATCAAATCCTCCTATTTCCAAGGCATTAGAGGGGGCCCCTGGGGTGGCAGACCACTGTTACCTACCCCAGAGGACAAGATGCCGCAAGGGCTACTGGGTGCCTCCCCTTTTAATCTTAGTGATGTTCTCCTCTGAGCCCAGCTCTCCTTCCCCTTCATCCTCGCACTTTTTTTCTCTGGCCCCTCTCCCAGCCCCATGTGCACCCTGCTAACTTGGAAGGCCTGGGAGTCCGAATGCAATCCCTGAAAGAGCCACCCTAGGCCCTCTTCTCCCACAGCCAGCTGGGAGGCTGAGAGGGAGAGGTCAGAGAAGAATGTGTGCGCAGGGGCGAGACAGAGCAGCGAAAGGCAAAAAGGGAGGGAGGGAGTGGGATGGGAACTCCGCATTCCCCATTAGCGGTGCTAATTGCACGGTAATGACTTTGTGTTATTATCAGAAATTTATCCTGGAAAACAGTCGGCTGCCCCAGCAGACACACTTCCTCCACAGCGATGACTTGACACTTGAGAAAAATGAACAATTTCTTCTCCTAAAGAAACTTTTCGGGACCCCAACTCGTGTGTTCACAGTCCCAGCCTCCTGTAGTGACGCCATGGGCAGAGAGGGTATCTCATCCACTTCCCTCCCAACTGGCTGCAACAACCGGGCTCACCTGCGGGCATCCAGCTGAGACTGAGCGATGCAGCGGCGAATACTGGGGATGTGTGTGGGCGAAGGCTCTCCTCTCTCTCCTTGGCCCTCTTCTGTGCTTTAGCCAAGAAAAATCTGCTCACTCTCCTTTTATATAAATTGCAGATTTGGGAGCTCCTGGTGGCTCAGAGGGTTAAGCCTCTGCCTTCAGCTCAGGACATGATCTCAGGGCCCTGGGATTGAGCCCCACATCGGGCTCTCTGCTCAACAAGGAGCCTGTTTCCCCTGCTTTCTCTCCCTGCTTCTCTGCCTATTTGTGATCTCTCTATCAAATAAATAAATAAAATCTTAAAAAAAAACTCTTAAATTGCAGATTTTTGCCCCAAAGCCTTGTCACATGCTGTTCCTGTGTTCCCCAATTCCTTCCAGTCTCACCTGATTAAATCTCAGAACTCTCCTCCCCAGGAAGCCTCCCCTGATTTGACCCATCTAACTCAGCTCCGATTCTTCCAGCATTCACATACTGACTTTGCTCTATGTTATAGTCACACATCCAACCCTCTTCAAAGCCGTGGATTCTCACTGAATGTGCATCAGATGGGAAGCTCTGAGGGTAAAAAGGCGAATAAGACACAGATCTCAGCTAGAAGCGCTCACAGACTAGTTACAGTCAACAGCGTGGTGTTGCAAAACTACAACAAAGGTAGGCGCTGTGCGCAGTGAGCTAGTAAGGAAAGGGACATCTGAGACAGCTTTGAAGTCCGGGGAGGAGCTGTTCTGAGGGCTCTGTGTTATCAGCTCATTTAAACCTCTCAGGAAGCCAGTGAGAGCGGTATTTCTATTATCATCTCTGTGGACAAGAAGATGTAGGTACAGAGAGGTCTAGTAGCTTGCCCACTGTCACACAGCTACTACATGGCCGATCTCAGATTTGAACCCAGGCAACCTGACTCTATAGTCCACACTCTGAACCTCTGTGCTTGATGGCATCCTGTAGGAACCAGCGGGTGATGAGAAAAAGGAAAGGTGCTCAGGGTGCAGAGACAAGCAATTGCAAAGTTCCAGAACCTAGAGTGGGCACAGGAGGAGGAGAAGAGCAGTTGCAGGAACAAAGAGCAAAAGCATGGAAGGTTGGGTGGGATGTGAGGATGAGAGACAGGAGTTATCACTGAGAGTGCCTGAGCTAGGTCAGTGGCAGGATGGGCAGCACAGGGGTTAAAACATTTTTTTTTTAAGATTTTATTTATTTGGCAGAGAGAGAGGGGGAGGACACAAGCAGGGGGAGCGGCAGGCAGAGGGAGAGGGAGAAGCAGGCTCCCTGCTGAGTAATGAGTCTGATATGGATCTCGATCCCAGGACTCTGGGATCATGACCTGAGCTGAAGGCAGATGCTTAACCAACTGAGCCACCCAGGTGCACCCAAACATTTTAGAGATAAAATCGGGAGGATTCAGTGCTGGGTTGAATACAGTGGATAATGGAGAAGGAAGAATCAGGGAAGGCTCTGAGATTTTTAGTTTAGTTTGGCTTAGTTTTGTACACCTTTAAGGAGGCAGAGCAGATTCATGAAGGAAAATATGAATTCTGTCTTGGACATACGGGATTCAGGAGGTTTAGGGTAAAGGTGTTCAAACAGGCATTTAGAAATGCACATGTAGAACCACAGTGAGACGGAATCGGGAGTGCTGAGGGTCTGGGCTCTGGACCGCCTGTGTTCACATTCTGCCTCTGTCACTGGTCCCTGTAATCTGCAGATAACAACAGGCTCATGGTGAGAATTAAATGCTATCATCCCCATGAAGTGAGCAGGGGAGATCCTGGAACAGAGTGTGTGCTCAGTAAATGTGTAGGGGTACTGCTAGTGACATTAGTATTATTTAGTGTTTGAAGCCCTTGGAGTGGATGAGATCACTCAGAGAGAATATGCAGACACAGAAGAATGAAGGATAGAGAGCTAGCTGAGCCTGGGAGAAAATGGAGAGGAGGGGAGGAGGCACAGGGGGAGAGTGAGAGCATCAGGAGGGGAGGGAAATATAGAGAGAATGATGTCACAGGAGAGAATTTCACAGTCAGATGTGGGCGATGGCAGCAAAGAGGTCGAAGAACTAACTCCTTGGAGACGCATTTCACGTGTGGCCTCTCTTGGCGGCCCATTATGCAGACTCCCCCAGGACAGGACCCGTGTACTTAGGGTTCCGCACACCGCGTGCGACAGAAGGCGGCACTGAAGGCGGTCACACCGTCACACACACCAGTGCCTCTTCTGGGACTGCTGAGGCCCTGGGTCTGTCCAGGACCTCCGCAGATGCTCAGGGAGTGAATGAATGATGTGAAAGGACAGGCTCCGATTCTGTCTCTGCCGCTTGCTAGCTGAAACGCAAGTCAGTTCTTCCAGCCTCTCTGCGACCTCATCACAAAGTCTGGATAAGAAGTATCCATCCACTGGGTGCCTGGGTGGTTCAGTGGGTTAAAGCCTCTGCCTTCGGCTCAAGTCATGATCTCAGGGTCCTGGGGTCGAGGCCCGCATTGGGCTCTCTGCTCAGCGGGGAGCCCGCTTCCTCCTGTCTCTCTGCCTGCTTCTCTGCCTACTTGTGATCTCTCTCTGTCAAATAAATAAATAAAATCTTTTTTTTTTAAAAAAAAGAAGTATCCATCCACTGCCCAGGGGTGTTGTCTGAAACGAGATAACAAACGGGAGAGCGTCGTGACAACTGTATCATGCTTTACAAACATACGGAGTATTAATAAAGGTTGGGGGCCGACTCCTTAGAACCACTTACAGTTCCTCTAACAACCAGCAGAGATGTAGATGAGTCTTGGGGCAGGGATAGAGAAGGGACAGAGGCTAAAGCTGGTGGAACAGTTTTATTCTTTCTAGGGGCTTCAGCCCCTCAACCCCGCAGAGGGCTGCAGGCCACTGACCCCAAACTTTTTCTGTTGATTCTTCTTGCTTGTATTCCAGTGAAATCAAGGGTTAAGACTCCCTAGTTTTGACAGAGCTCTTTGGATTTGTCATTTTAATTAGTTTTGGCATTTTATCTGGTTTCTTTTCATTAGTGCAGCACTCAGAGCCTTGAGATGGCAAACTCTCTTTAGGCTCCTTGGGGAGAATTCTGGTCTTTGGGGTCCTGGTCTTATAGGAATCTTGGCTTGGCCCTTTCCTGGAAGCTGGGCTCTGGCCTGTGGAATGTAACACAGATGCTGCACAGGTTCCCCGAGCTAACCTCTGAGTGGCCCTGTTTCTGTCAAGAGTGAAGCAGCCAAGTATGGTCCAAGCCGTGAGGCTGCCTGGCCCCAGCCCTGGGTTTTATGAATGACACTATCTGTCCTCTAGATCAGCAACTGGGCCCAATGTACAACTGGGGTGCCTAAGGTCAGAGGGTCAAATGCTTTGCAAAGAGACATCGCAGGAAATCTTTCACTGCTCTGTAATTTATTTCCAAATATTTTTTATTATAAAGTCAATTTATTTTTTTATTTTTTAAAAGATTTTATTTATTTATTTGACAGAGAGAGAGAGAGAGAGAGCCAGAGAGGGAACACAAGCAAGGGAAGTGGGAGAGGGAGAAGCAGGCTTCCTGCGAGGCAGGGAGTCTGATGCGGGGCTTGATCCCAGGACCCTGGGATCATGACCTGAATGGAAGGCAGATGCTTAACACACTGAGCCACCCAGGAGCCCCTATAAAGTCGATTTAAAAATATTATTAATGTTTTTGTAAAAGAAGAAAAATTACTCATACCCTCATCATCCTTCCCAGTACAGGGAAGGGGTAGTAACCAGGAGTCAGAAAGCCTAGATTCTATCTCTCTGCTGCCTCCTAGCTTGTGTGACCAGTGACTACTCACCTCATTTCCCCATTTGCCAAATGGACTTTTAGCATCTACCCACTCTGTCTTTCAGCGTTGTTATAAGATTAAATGAGATAAATTCCTGGAACGCCTGGGTAGCTCAACCGGTTAAGCGTCTGACTCTTGATTTTGGGCTCAGGTCATGATCTCAGGGTTGTGAGATGGAGCCCCAGTTAGGCTTAGCACTGGGCGTGGAGTCTGCTTGAGATTATCTCGGCCTCTCTTCCCCTCCCCCTCCCGCCACCCTAAAAAAAAAGAGAGAAATTCCTTCTTGGTAAGGTTCAGGGCCTTGCCAAATGAAAGAACATGGGTTAAACTCTAGACAGTGTATCTCATGGATGTCCCTCTAGGATCAGAGAGACAGAGAGGACAAGAATGGTCATTTGTTTTTAACACCTGCTATAAATCAGTCACGGTATATTAGATGTTTCATCTTATTCATATAACCCTTGTACACTATGAAGCAGGCCTTATATGTCTCAATTTACAGCTGATGAAGTTGAGGTTCAGATTGCTAAAGTATGGCACCTAAAGTAATATAGCTGGTAAGTGATAGAGTCAGGATGTGAACACAGGTCTCTCTGACTCCAAAACGTGTGCTCTTTATTCTGCATGAAGTCGGTGTGAAGAAGAACAAGTTTGGCTTCCTTCCTAGATCTTCTCCTCCAATCATTCTCAGTGCTCAAGTAGTACAGAGAGAGCCCTCACACACCACAGGTACTTAGGTACAGCTCTCCAACTTTCAGGGGTGATGTTGCCTTCTGACCTTGAACTTGTACTCTTTCTCCAGTTTCCAATCTGTTGGATGCAACAAACCCCGTCCAGTCTTTCCCAGTCTGATCTGGAATACTCTGCCTGAGCAGAGAGCACAGAACAGAGATGAGACCTCTGAAATACAGAAGGAATAAGACAGAGGCAAATGTACCCTTGGCTCAGGAAGTTTGACTTGTTAAAGACCTTTCTTAGAATAAAAGCAAGACTGGACACTCAAGAATACCTGGGCATTGATGCAGGCCTTTGGAATGTCTTCTGCATCTTTTCAAGCAAGGAAAAATTCCTGAAATCTCTTATGATGGCTTGGAATGGCATGGTTTGCAGAAGTCACCAAGCTTTGGCCAGAGTTGCTATGTTGGTGTAGGGGATGGGGGCCGGGGCATGGGGTGACATCTGCTGGAAATACTAATTAAGCCATTCTGGCAGAAACCCCATAGGGATTCCGTAGCTAGTGTTTGCTTTAGATGATGGTGTAAAGTATTCCCAATCCATAATATGGAATATCAACTTAACTCTCCACTAGCAGTGGAACAGGTTCAACTGATATCTGTTTGTCCTAGAGTAAATTTAAAACCCTAGCACAAAGTGTCCACCTGCCTCACTAAGCAGGAGATAGGAGAGGTGGGGACAAGAGATCCAGGGCCCTCGAGTTTGGGTCGGAGCCCTCTTAGCTCCAATCCACTTGACAGAGCAGTGAGCATGCTTGTATCTTTTTCTTTCTGTCTCTCCCTGTACGTCAGACAGCCCGGCTATGAACGGCTATGAATGTCAGACTGCTCCCTTTACATTTCTGCTGGGGGCTTCGAGGGAGGAGGGAATGGGGAAAGGGCTCCCTATTTAGAAATTGCATTAAGATGGAAAGACAATATGACACATCAACTCATGTCAAAGGAGCTCATTCTTCTCGCCCACAGCATTAGCAATTTCCTACTGAGGTTTAATCTTTTTTTTTTTTTAGAAATTATTATTTTGTTTTAATTTATTTTATTTGCAGCATAATGCACCAGGCCATTGCTGCTCAGAGCAGAGCGGGGGACCTGTGCAAGGGAGTCATGCCCCTGCCTAAGAGACTTGGGGTGAGGGCAGGGGATGTGCACTTTGGTTATTTCCCAGGAAAGGAGGGCATAGGAGTGGGAAGCTCTGGTTTCCTCCTTCAAATCTCCTCTCATTCTGCCTCCCACCCCACCTCCAGTTCCCCTCCTTTCTTCTGAACAGTCTGGCATGGAGACTAGCGACCCAGACTCAGGAAGCTCCAGCCACAGTTGTAGATGGGATGAGAGCAATGGGGGAGGGGAAGCCCAGAGTGAGTCTGGACACCCTCTTCTCTAGACCCAGGAAAACTGTTCTTTGCCCCTCCTTCTTCTCCCCACTCAGTCCCCTCCTTTGCCTTCATGTAAAATCCTAGAATGTTGTTGCTGGAAGGAGCCCTGAAGAGCTCCTCATCTGGCTTATCATCTTACAAATAAGGACACTGACTCCCTGACAACGGGCCACACTACTCCATGGCTGGTTTGATGCACCAGACCTGGAACCCAGCCTTCTGGGGCCCAGCCTAGTGGCCTTGTTTGCTACCATGCTGTGCAGCCTCTGTTCCTCCTTCTCTCCACCCCTCATTCGGAATGCAGATGGTCTTTCTCTGAAAGACAGCATTCAGGGTCACAATTCTACTTCTTTCTACCTCCTTCCCTCTTTTTTTTTTTTTTTTAGTAAGTGTTTTGGTTTTTTTAAGACTTTATTTATTTCACAGAGAGAAACACAGCCAGAGAGGGAACACAAGCAGGGGGGAAGAGAGAGGGAGAAGCAGGCTTCCTGCCGAGCAGGGAGCCTGATGTGGGACTCGAACCCGGGTCTCCGGGATCATGACCTGAGCCGAAGGCAGTCGCCCAACCAACTGAGCCACCCAGGCGCCCCCCTCCTTCCCTCTTTAGGTCTGGGTAGGACCTTGGGAGTCTGAATTTAGTCTCTTCATATGGGAGTGGGCTTGTCAGGGAAAGGGGTTTTAGAGAGGAAGTGTTCCCATCTTTACATGTTTTTTGTTTGGTTGGTTGTTTGATTTGTGGTTGCTTATGTGAGCACAAGTATCGGCAGTTATCTGCATTAACCTGGGGGGCAGGAGAGAGGACAAAGAAGACAACTAAAGTGGGGCTTTTTCTCAATATAAGAAAAAAAATGTTTCTCTTTTATCTCTCTGAATGAGTGTCCCTTTATCCGTGTATGGGTCCTTCTGTCCCTCTTGCCCTGTTCTCTATATCTCTTCTTTATCTTCTATATTTGTCTCTATATGTCTCATCCTCTGCCTCTCTTTCTCTGTTTCTGTCTCTTTCATTTCTGTCTCTTTCATACACACTCATTCACACACTTGAAATTCAATAGTTATTGACTGACCCAGGAGCCCCAGCCCCTTCCAGCAGCCCTGTCAGAGCAGAAACCCCTCCCTGTTCCGTTGAGAAATGCCAGGTCCGGAGCTGCTGCCGGGGCGCCAGAGATGCTGCAGAACCATTTGCCTAGTGTGGAGGCTGAGTCCGGGAACAATGAGAAATTATCTGTTAATTCTCGGCTCCTGCCACCTGCTCTGCTCCAAACAGGCTCCTTTGCCTTCAGTTTAGATGCAAATTTCCCTACTCCTGGTAAAGCAAAATATTGATTTCCCTATATCACAGGCCTGGGCCCTTGGAAGGTCCTGTGCTTTTTCATCCTCTGCAAAGGCAAAGCAAGGCGCTTTGTTCTGCGAATTTCCCCAGGAACTCAGGAGGAGGAGGGGGAAATCGCCGCGGAGAGATAGAGTTGACATAAACATGGGCAGAGAGCAGTTCTTCTCCATTTGTATTTTACATAAACACAAGCCTGCTGCCTCGGAAACTGCTAGAGAGCAAGTAATAGGGGGCCTCCCTGGTGCTGAGCTCTGCATTGGGTGGGCGAGCAGGAGGTGACAGGGCTTCTGGACTCCTCAGGTGGGTTCTAGAAGCACTGGGAGGCAAATGGGGACTCCACAGCCTCCCCTTTTCTTGAAAGAGCAACTGAGCACCTCCCTCAGGAAGGCGGCCTGGATTGCATAGTGTCACCAGGATCACGCTTGCTCAGTTCCTCTGGCCTCAGCTCCTAGCCTTCTCCTATTGCAGGCTCAGGAGGTCAGAGTGGAAGCTGTGAACCCACCACAACGGCCCGTCCCTCCCCACTTTCCCTAACCCTTCGCCCACGCTATGGTTGCACCCACTGGGGCTTCAGCACCGTGGACAGAGCCAGGGATCGCTTCCCCAGACCTAGAACCCGGTTAAGCCTGAGTCCTCTGAGGCCTGGGTTGGCGCTCTGTACTCGCGGCACTAGCAGCGGGGGGCGGGGGAGGGGCTCTCCAGTCCAAGGGCCTGATAGCCTGGCAGGCGCAGATGGTGCTTGTGGAGACCGCCAGGAGCTGGGGCTCCGAATCTCCTCCCTCTGGAACGTGAGTCGCCGCCCGAGCCACTTCCAATTAGCGTGATAATTAGGAGGAAAGACCCTCCTCCCCCACCCGCTAACCCGGTACACCCCAGCCCCGCGGCCTCCGGAGGCTCCAGCTAAACTTTCCTTCCCAGCTCGGGGGAGGCAAAGGGACCTGAGCCTGGAGCTTCGGGTGAGCCGCACCCGGGAAAGGGCCCAGCGGCCGACAAGCCTAGGATGCTCGGCTTCCTGTAACAGGGCCCCCGCAGGGCCGCGCCGGGTGGCAGCTCGTAGACCTCCAGGGCTGAGTGAGTTGCCTTGGAGCCCCTCAACCAACCGGTTCCTAGACCTCACGCCAGTCTGTCTTAAGTCTAGCCTCACCCTCCCGTTTAGTTTTCAGGCTTTCTGGCCCTGGCCATGTTTAATAGCAAGATGCATTATCTCCGGTGGCGCGTTGCACCGCTGTGGGGAGGTGGGTCTGGCGGGAGCGGAGCGCCCTCTTCAAATGCCCCCCATTTCTATTTGCCAGAAACTTTCCCCTCCCGTTGCCATGGAGAGAGACAGCCGCTGCCTCCTGTTGCCAAGGCAACATGCGGGTACCGTGGACCGCAGGATTGCGGGGCTCAGAGAGTCTTTCTGCAGTTCAAGTAGCCCCGCCGTCTTAGGGTCTTCTGCCTCCGAAGCTGGGACTTGGGGCTACTCTGACTAACTTCTCCCGTTAGGAACCTTGGCCAAGGTTCTCCTACTCCCTGCCGGGTCATCCTTCTTTCTGTAATAGGTTTATCTATTTCATTGCCACTTGTGTGGAATGTGGCAATTTACCCAGCGTTTTCACGAACACTATCTTTTATATTTCCAGGCAGTCCGTGAAGCCCTCATAATCATTATACCCCTTTTACAGAGTGGGGAATTGAGGCTCCGAGAGGCCCAAGGTCACACCAGGCAGTGAATGTGGAGTCAGATCCCAGGCCCTGTCCTGGGCCTTGCACCCGCCTGGGTGCTGGACAACCGGGCTCGCCTGCCTCGAACCCCGCCGGGACTTAGACCTGTCCCTGGGTGTAGAGTGGGCGGCTGTGAGGCGCCAGACTTGCCAGCTGCCGCGGGATGCCACGTGAGGGGCGGAGACCCTGCGGGGAAGCGATTAAAAGCTGAACGGAGCCGCAGGGGGCCGCTGTGGGGAGGGTCTTCTTGGGGCCGCCTCGCCCCGCCCCAGTCCCGCGGCGGCACCGGTTTGGGCGGCTGCCTGAAGCGCCGGGGCGTCCCGGGCATGAGTGGGGCGTGGGGGACCGGGGGGCCTCGGTGCCAGGCGGCGCTCGCGCTCCTGGCCTCCCTGTGCCGGACCCGGCCGCCCCCTCTCGGGCTGGACGTGGAGACTTGTCGGAGCTTCGAGCTACAGCCCCCAGAGAGGAGTCCGAGCGCGGCCGACTCAGGTAACCGGAAATCCTAGGACCCCTCTCTTCCTGGATTCTGGCCCTGGCCATCCTCTGTCCCAGAGCTCCGGCCCCGGGAACCCGGAACCTAGACAGAGAACTCCAGCTCAGGATCCTGGATTCAGAACCAGCCCCAGCCACTATCCTGTTCAATCGCCCGCAGGGTAAACGGAGAGACTTGAAAGGGACCTGGGAGGCAGAGACTCCCCGAGCCCCCTCCCGTGTGACCGTTCGGGGATCTCGCGCAAAGCGGCGCTCCCGGGGCGCTGCCCCCTACGGGGGCCTCAGTTTCCCTAGCGTCTCTCCCCTCACCCAGCGGGCAATCTGCCAGGGAAGGAGTCTGTGGAGCGAGTAGGAGACCAGAGACATCCCCGCGGACGAAGTAACGCGTTTCTTGGGGGTGTGGAGGTCCCAAGGTCCGTCTGCGGGTCTGCGTGTCGGTTTGTGAGTTCTCTCGGGGAACGCGGCCCGAGGCCCCTGGTCTCAGGGAGAAACTTGGGTCTGCGGGCGACACGAGGTCTTTGTGTCCGAACGTCTCTCCAGCTGCGAGTGGCTGTCTGCGTCTCCGCCGGGGGGCGGGGGGCGGTGCGGGGGAGGGTGTCTCGGCATCCTCCCCCCACGCCCGCCCCTATAACTCGCTCCCTCCGTCCCTCTGTGACTCACTCCGGCTCGGGGCGGGTGCGCGACTGAGCCGGTGCCTCTCGCCGACTTTGCCAAGCGGGCGCCTCCTGCCCGAGCGGCGCGCACTCTGCGCCGGACGCAGCCCCGGCGGCTGCCGAGCCCAGGCGGGAGCCCGAGCCGAGGCGAGCTCGCCGGAGCCGGTGAGTCGGGAGCCCGAGCCCCGCAGGGCCCGGGCCCCGCGCGCAGCTGCGGCGTCTCTCGGGAGTCGCGACAGCGGCAATGGCGTGTCGCGCCCTGGCGGCTGGAGCCGCGGGAGGGTAGGCGGCCCGCCGGCCCGGGTATTTACTTGCCGCACCGGCGGCTTTCCGCCACGCTCGCCGGCTGCGGCCGGGCTTCTTTGTCAGAATGCCGACGTCTGGAGGGTCCTGGGCGAGAGGGAGCACCGGGTCGCCTTCCCTCCGGGAGGGACGGGCGGGCGGGGGGGGCAGTGTGAAGACTCGAGAGGATGCGGAGTGGGGGTGGGGAGATCCTGCAGGGAACAAGGCGCCGGGGTTCCTTTGGCTCCGCAGACACCGCCCCTCCTCGTCCTCGGACCCTAGCCCGGGTGACGCTGGGCCTCGGAGTAGGCGAGGATCGCCCCTGTGGTTCTGCACCAACCGCGCGGGAAGGGGAGGAAGGGGCAGCGAGAGGCGGGAATTTAGTCTCCACGCGCGTCTCCAGGGACCAGAAGCCGCGGACTGTAGCGGCGGTTCTTGGAGCAGGTACAGGTGGGGTGAGCTGACCAGAAACCGCAGATTCCACGGCCCTGTTTTCACTTGAGGTTAAAGGTCAGAACTGTTGGTAAGGTCCTAGGTTAGAAACCGGGCCGCTGGCGGATAGAGGAATAGAAAGAAGGTAGTGGGTGGGCCGATCGGAAGATTCTGTGTGTGAAGGGATTTTGCCCAGCCTTGGGGGAGTGGAGCTCACCTCAGTCCTGCAAGGGCTCTAGGGGGCGCTGCTCTCTCCGGTGCACTCTCTCCGACCTGGCAATGTTGGATCAATGGGTTGATTACTGCAGCAGAAGGGACTGAGGTTAGACCTAAAGAAGAACTTTCATGGGGTGGTACAGTGATGGCTGTTGGAGAGGTTGATTCTCCCTCTTAGGAATCTCCCAATACAGTAGATCCAGCTAAGTGTTATTAGATTTTGGTTCTCAGGTGCCATCATCTGCTATACAATCCCTCTTCCCGTATCTCCCAGACACACAATTTTCCCTAAGTTAGGGAGTCTCTTCCTGCTGCGTACCCAGCTCCCTTCCATCCTTTGCTCCAACAGTTCATTTCCAGTGGGGGCCTTAATGGTGGTCCTGACTTTTCAAACCCTAAAGAGGGTCATTTAGAGTGAAAACACACCTGCCGAGTTCCACCTAGGATGGAGGTTGCCCTCCTTCCCCATCTGTTCAGAGCAGAAATGCTGCGTGCTGGGGAGGGTGTGTGTGTGTGTGTGTGTGTGTGTGTGTGTGTGTGTAACATTCAGATACAGGAGACCCTGGTGTTCCTACTCCAAAGGGACACCCTATAGTCTGGAATGCCATGTACCTGATGGCCAGGCTGAGGGTGAGAGAAGGTTGAGGAGTGAGAGCAAGCAGGCTCGGATGAATCAGCGTGCCTTCCCTGCAGGCTGCTTGAGCTTGACTTGTCAGCCTTGGGGGACTTGAACTTTGGCTGCTGAGTCACAAGCCTCAGGAGGCCCCCCAGGGCCAAACGAGGGGGCTAAAGAGGAGGAAGAGGAGGCAGAAAGAGACCCTTGACTGTAGCACAAGGAAGAAAGTGGTTGAGAGTGTCTTTGGGATCTTGGTGCTTAAGTGAGCACAAGCCTGGGGAGATGTTGTGCAGTTCAAGACTAGGCGCCCAGGTAGCCGATGTCCCAGCCTACGCCCTGCACCCCAGAGCCACTGCCAGATTCTCCAGTCAGAGAAATGCTGGATCTCTTCATTTGTATTTTCATGAAAAATACAAGTGACTAGAGCATGCCCAGTTCTCTTTACCTCCGTAAGTTCCCCCCCTGCCTTCCTCCTACTGAAAGTCTCTAGCTCATGGGATTTCTAGTAACACCCTGAGATTCAACAATTGAGATTTGGACTCTACTGTCATTTACTGGGACCCTCTACATGTCATGGTCTGGGCTAGGAATTGCACAGGAAACCTTAGCTTTCCTGACTTGAAACACCTCGAAACAAACTGTCCTAGATGGAGGCAAGCTTCGTTTTTCTTTAAACCATTCTGAAGGTGCAGGGTCTACTATCCTCTTTAATACACAACCCCCCCCCCCACACACACACGCCTGCAACTGCACACTGGTAAGCAGTTCTCTCCCTTCATCATGCCATTTGCCTTGTGGAGATGAATGAATTTGCTCCTAGGCCCAAGTACAGACTGTTGGGTGTAGGTAGGAGGGTTCTGGATTTGAGGGAGCAAGCAGAGGTTTAGAGGTGTTTCAAGAAAAAATTCAGGAACTGATGGGGGGCCCTGAGCTGCCCTGCCCCTGCCAAGCTGGCAGCCAGGAATGGCTCTTCTTGGCCTTATGTGTGGCCATGAGATGTATGTACTGTTGGCTCACTTCTCTACTGACCAGGGAGATGTTCTGTGATTCAATCACCTGGTTTTGAAGTTGGTCTTCAGCAGCACAGCTATTTCCTGCTTGTGACGGCAAGTTAAATGCATAGCATTTCATCAAAAGACAAATGTCCTGTTTCTCTAATCAGTGATGCCCTCACTCCTTGCTGAAAGGAAGACATTCTGCAAATGTTGCCGTCTTTGAGGAAAGGTGCAATGTACGATCCTTTAGAATGTGCATCCCTTAGATGATGTTCTGACTTTATGGCTTGTCTTCAACTTTCAGATTCTAGAACTAGGGTAGAGTATCTAGGAGCTGTAGAGTGCTTGGGTTTACAGTTCTAGAAGTTTTCTTCTAGAAAACCTCTGTCTGTGAGAGTGTTAATCTACCCCTGTGGAGGGGTAGATCCATCCCCTCCATCTTCCTTCTGAAGATGTGTTCTGTTCTGTTCTTCTGTCCACAGAGTTGAGGGTATAACACATGACTGCAGAAAATTAGGACTAAGGACCTGGCCAGGTTTCTTAGGCTCGGTGTAAGGCTGTCTGGCGTGGGGAAAAAAGCAGGGTAAGAGAAAGTCCTGCCCAAGCTTGGTGGCACCCCTGCTGGTCCTGCTTAGGAAGAGAGGTCTCTGAGCACCAGAGGACTGAGCCACACTTAGGAGTTTTCACCCCAGAGCACGTTAAAAGTGGAGGTGAGCAGGATATCTAGCTGCGGACACCCTACGATACAACACTGTCTCATCCCCCTTCTTTCTATTGCCGATCTGTTTTTCTTGCTCCATATGTGGGCCTGGACAGACTTCTCCTCTTAGTGCTTGCAGGTGTAAACAGGAAGAGAGGTGGGCGAAGAGGGAAAGAATCTTTCTGGCTCTCTGTCTGCCCCTCCCCCCACCACCCCAGCCTTGATGTCCACATCTCAGAAGGGCCCCAAGCCCTGACTAATCAGGCAGAAAGGTTCAGTTACCATCTGCCAAAATAATAATACTGATAAATGCTAAATTAATGCCAATGCTCTGTTAGCTACAGCACTCCACATCAGTCCTGATTTATCTCTGAATCCCCCTAATGATGGTGGAAGCGGGTGCCCAGTCGTAAAGCCAGCGCGGCCATAATTAGCCCGGCATTGTCTCTACTCATCGCAGCTCTTCGGGGGCATTAATTCCTTCTCTGTTTGGACTCTGCTAATTATCCCCATCGGTAGTTCAGCCTGTATCTCTTAAAGACGGAATGGAAGCAAAGACTCTCTGCTCCCCCTCCCCCAACCCTGAATTTTAATTACACCAGCTTCTCCTAATAAATTTACAGGCCATGGCAGAGTTTATTATTAATGGACCACGTCTGTAAAGCTTGGAATAGAATAGCCTCTGTTCCCCCAACACACACACACACACACACACACACACACATGCACACATGCACACACGTGCACACTCTCGGGTATTTCTCAAGGACCGCTATCTCTGGACAAGGCATTTCCAGGGGCCACTGGTTATGGGCCTGGCAGTTGGTGGGTACCCTACTTTCTTGGGAAGAAGAAAGGGGTAGAGGATGAGGTTGGTCAGAGTCCTAGTCTCCAGGTTTCTACCCAGGCACAGAAAATCAGGCCAAAAAGTAGAGGATGTGTCCCACACTCTCCTGATTATAACAAAAAATGTCTCCCCAGCTTCCTCTCCAACTTTCCCCTCAGCCCCCGCCATCCCCTCAGGGGCCCGGCTCAGAAGCTCTGACTTCGGCTTCAGAAGTCCCAGAATTAAATCCCAGCTCCTCTGAGTAGCACGATGTATCCTTGAAGAAGTTACTTAGTTAACTCCTTTAAGCTGAGTTAATTTATCTTTGAGAGGTGCGTACTAATTTCTTAGGGTGGTGGTAAAGATTAAAGGAGATAATGGAAAGGGCATGGTGCTGACGATGTAGAAAGAAATAACCAATAATATTACCGGTATTAATATGAATGGTTCTGCCCAGAGTCTTTTCCTTTCCTAGACTTGGTGCTGTTGGTTCGAGGCTCCCAGGCCTCTGCATTCCTTGCTGTGTGATCTCTGGGATGTGCTTGTCTGAATCTCTGTCTTGTGTCTGAACGAGGGCCCCTTAGCCCGGCCCCTGTTCCAAGCAGGCAGGTAAGCCGTTTCTGAGGTTCTGCCAGTAGCCCCAGGCCCCGAAGCCAGCTTTCTCCAGCTTTGGGGGAAGCAGAGAAAAATGGTCCTTTCTTTCCACTCCCTCTCCCCAGTTTATCTTTTCAGGTACAATCTGTTAGTAAAAATGCCTGTTACTGTTACAAAATGAATTTTCCTGACATGGAAACCTACACATAGCAGGTGATCAGAACTGCCGAGGAGTCCTAACAGTCTGGGTAGGGGAGAAGGGGAGGGAGTACCAGGGCTCTGTCTTTGGAGAAAGGAGTGTCAGTATGGAGAGATAAGAAAGCCCCAGGTTACTAATTAATAACCCAGCATTTTTCCAGGGAAAGAGGGAGACCACGAGCCATTACCCTGCCAGTCTCACCGAGGGTGACAGACAGTTCCTGCCCTCATGGGCTGCAGGGAGATCTTCACTTCCCTGGGGAGAAGAGAGGTCTGACGTCTCTTGGATGCCTTGCCCTGTGGTCTGGTGTCCCCCTTCCCTGTCTCAGAGGGCCCAGCTTTGGGTCCATTCTGTATTATTTGCCACCAAAAAAAGCAACACATGAAGAAAAACAGCAGCTTACATTTGGGGAACCCTTTCCACGGACGAGGAACAATGCCCAAAGTCTTCGTTCATTTATATTCATAATGGCTCTGTAAAGTAGAAATCTTCAGGATCCCCATCAAATCAAAGAGGGAACTGAAGTTTGGAGAACCTTAAGTAACTTGCTCAGGGTCACACAATTAGAAATGTGGATGGATGTACTCTGTGGTCCTTCCGGGGCTGGGGTTCACCTTAGCTACCTGCCTAGTAGCTGAGCATTCTGCCGAGTCTGTGGCCTCTGCCAGGGTTAGAAGCCACCTGCCCCTGCATAATACCAGCTCACTGGCCATGTTTCCAAAGCCTGCTGGGTCACGGGCCGATATGATTTCCTAAACCAGTGCCCATGGAATACTGGATTCTTCTGACACCTGAAAAAAGATGTTTCACACCTCATGTTGAGTACTGGACTGGACTTCCTTTTACCAAATTTCCAAGGGAGTTTTACAAAACCATAGCATGTTCTCTCAATTGTTGATTTTACTTCCATGATTTTCTTTTTACTCCTTTGGAGCTCACTGCTGGTCACCAGATGGCTGATGACATTAACAACGAAACTGGACAGGTAGCAAGCCAGTGAGTATTGACAGAAAAACTTGGAGATGTGAGATCTCATATAGTGCATATTATGTCTTGGCATGTAGCTATATATGAAATACTTACGTTCTTTCTGCTAGTAGCGTAGTTCCTTGTTTGTAATGACAAAGCTAAAGCTCTCTCTGCTAGTGGTCGTGGCTTGCAGGTGTTCTTTGCCAATGAAACTTTTCCAGATGAGGGGATATTCAAAACTAGACTGGGCAGAGCTCAGTTATTCTAATAGAAACAGCTAATATATATATATATATATATATATATATATATATATATATATATATATTATTTTCTACTACATTCCAGGCGCTGTCCTGGCACTTTTGATCTCATTGAAACCTTACAATGACCCTAGAAGGTAGATACTATTATTACACCCATATCAAAAGGGGGAAACTGAGGCTTGAGAGAGTAAATATCTTGCCAAAGTCACACACTTAAAAGCCAGTGGAGGTGAACATTGAAGGAGCCCAGTCTGATCCCAAGGTAGTGATTCTCTCTCTCCAGGCTGAGGAAGAAATAAAGAAGAAAGAAGAAAGGGAGGAAGAATACAGATTCTATCTGCCTCACAGTGTTGAGGTTCAAACAAGATGAGTAGGGAAAAGGCTTTGGGTGACTCGTGCACTTGTGATTTGCTAGAGGGCCACATGTCCTGGTGGGTCGGTCCCGGCAGGCCTGCGATGGGAAGGCACACATCGGAGCTGATCCGGCCCTTGGCAGAGCCCGTAGCCCATACAGGAGCCCATCCTTCCCAGCCTCAGGGGACCTTGAACCAGACTATGCAAACTGGCTGAGTTCAAGTCCGCAGATGGTGATTTCACAGCAGCTGAATCCTGTACAGTCACCTTTGCCCTGGCCTAATTCTGCTCCTTA
>PITA01010105.1:59445-74072 GCA_004023965.1 Spilogale gracilis
AGGGCCTGTTGGTCTTACATAACCAGTATTGAGTGCTGGGTTCTGATTCCCAATAATCCATACCACTGCCTGCCTTAATCACGGCTTCCGGGGAACAACAGCGGCCGGGGGTGGGGGTGGGGGGCAGAGGGGAGGGGGGGCACAGAGGGGAGGGGGGGCACGTGTACAAGCATTCACAATGGCAGCCACACCGAGGAAAACTGACTCCCTCCGCCCGCCCCTTCCCCCACCTCTCTTTTCATTTATGAATTCAGTTTTTTGTCAGGCTGAACATTTAAATGCACTCTATGCTCTCTGGATTCCCCCCATTTCTCCCCCTCTCTCATTAAAATTCTAATTATTACCAGAGCAAGTAAGATGTATGATCAAAGGAAAGCAAAGCCCTAGAAATACCTTTTTGTTTTAAGGTGACTCATATTGTAGAGAATGCCTCCAGAACAGCTGTGACAGAGCAGATGTGAAGGGTCTCGAGATGGCCGGATACTTAGAATAAGGACCCGTAAATCTGTAGAAGCTTTCCTCGTGATCCCCAGGGGCACAAGCGCCCACAGAAACAGTCTCCAAACCATTTAGATAATGAACTCGTAACAGCACAAATTATCCGATTTAATGCCTCCGAATATGTCTTTGTTTCCATATTACATACATGTGGGGCATGTCTCCCTTCCATGGCTTACCAGGCACATGGCCCCAGGCAATCTCATCCTTTGTGCCTCAGCTTCCTCATCTGCGAAATGAAAATAATAATCACACCTATTTCACCGGAGAGTATTAAATGAGCGAATGCAAAAAAGCACTCTGTACCTTGGACCTCATAGTGTTCGAAACTTAGTCCAAAAATAAAATGCCATCATTTCTATTAGACTCAACTGGTGTATTACAATTCTCATTTATTGTTTTTAAGATAATAAATAAATAGGAAAGCAATCTGATATTTTTTCTCTTGTGCTCCCAGGATGCACACATACTACAAACAGAGACCTTTAGTTTAGAAACGAACTTAAAGAGTCGGCTTTCCAGATCCCTGGCAGTCTCTGGGTGCAGGGCTAATCCCTCCCGGCTCCTTTGGCCAGGGAGAGGCTCTGACCTCTCTGTGCAGGGGCCTGGGGTTGCCATGCGTGGCTGTGACAGTTCATCCAGGCCAGTACCCTACGACCAGGGAGACAGAGGCTAGCTCCCCAGAGAGGGTAACTGACATTCTCACCTCCTTCCCAGGTTCCTTTGGATGGGGGACAACTTTCCCTGGTGTCTGTGTGCTATAAGAGTCCTCTGGACTCCAACCAGGGGGCACCTGGCATCTCGGTACTGCAAGCCTAGCTTAGCACTTGGTACCTGCAAGTTCTCCGTAAATGCTGGTGGAGAGATAATTATAGCTCTTTTGTGTGCCATTCATTCATCCATTCATTCATGCACTCATTTGTTCTCATGTGCCAGTTTCTGTGCTAGGCCCTAAATCAGACAAATGTAAAAACACAGGGTTACAATAGCCTCCAGCTGAATCAGGAACAAACAGGCTCAAACTGTGGAAGGAGCCCCAGCCTGGGTGGTGGACATCTGGACCCTGGTCCAGGCTCTTAGTCTGACCTGTGACCCCAGGGAAGTCCCTTCTCTGGAATACTGCAGAAGCACAGCCTGGTCTCAGTACGTCCGGGGCACTTTTCACCTTCAGTGAAGCACCTAAGACTCCCGGGGCGCCGGGCCAGGGTAATCCAGACCCTGGAAACCCACAGGCCTGCGTGGGCCACGCGGGTCATGGGGAGACTGGTGAGCACGCACCCCTCCAAAGGGAGCACAGGAGCACGGTCCAATTACCAAGTCCTCTGGCCTCTTCCAGAGTTTCCAGAAATTTGGTGTGATGGTGATGATAGTGGTGGAATTTCTGAACTTTTCCACTGCAAGACTCCTCTCGGGCTTGACCTTGAGCACAGCCCACCGCCTGTGCCTTTGGTTTGGAGCCTTCTGACCTTTCAGAGGGAGAAGAGCCTTTGGGCTCTAAGGGTTGTTCCAAAAGGGGGGTGGGGTAGGAGATCTGCCTAATCATTTCTTCTGGAGGGAGGCTCTCTCCTGGGATACCGGGGATCCTGCTGGGGGGTGGGGGTGGGCTGGGGGCAAGGCAGTGAGCGCCCGCCCCCGAACCAACCACAACATTCAAAAATACCAGCTTTACGGCAAAGCTCTCAGTGGCTGTGGGAATGGGAAAAGCCAGCTACAGGAATCACTTGTATGTAGCTTGGAAATAAATTGTGTGGTTCCAATTCCGACTTCATCCAAGTATTTACTCAGCCTACTGTGTGCAGAGCTGAGAGTCCAAAAGAAGCGTGAGATCTAACGCCTGCCTCTCATTCACTTCAGGTCGGCTGGACCGTTGAGCTCCTGCTCTGGGTTCCCCGGGGGGCTGGGGGGGTACCGGAAGAAATGGAGTGGGCTGAGCCTCGGTCCTCAAGGCCACACAGCCTGTTGAGGAAGAGAGCTGTATACAAAAAATGACTCCGCTCTAGGTCTGGCCCTAGTAAGGCTCTAATAGAAATTCAAACAGCATCCACATGAACGCTTCACGAATTTGAACATTTGCTTAGGCTGCTATTTAAATTACTTTCCCTTCCCAGTGCACATGCCACATGCCACGCCAGGCAGTGGGAGACGCAGCCCAGGTGCTCCCCGGGCTGCCAGTGGGGGAGGGGGTGGCGGTGGGGGGGTCAGTGGAGGCCAGTGCCCAGGCTGCAGACAGTTCACAAAGTGGACGGCGGAGCGCCACCCCGAAAACCACCTCTTCCTCTGGCGGGCAGCTTTCTCATGAGCGTTCTTTTCTCTTCTCCCGTCTTTGTCCCTTCTGTGTGCCCCCCCTCCGCCAACACCCTCTCCTGCTTCTGCCCACCGCTGTCTGTGTCCGTCCCTCCCTGCCTGGCTCATGCCGAGGGCAGGCGCCTCTGTCAGCCTCCTCGCAGTGGTAGTGATTGTGTGTGGCGTGGCCCTGGTGGCAGTTTTTCTCTTTCTCTTTTGGAAGCTGTGCTGGACGCCCTGGAGGGGCAAGGAGGCCTCCAGTCCCGCTTCTGCTAATCCTCCCCTGGAGGCCCCCCAGGGCCCCGGCCCCAGAGGCAACATGGCAGACAAGTTGAAGGACACCAGCACGCTGGGCTTCCTGGAGGCGGCGGTGAAGATCAGCCACACATCCCCGGACATCCCGGCCGAGGTGCAGATGTCAGTGAAGGAGCACATCATGCGCCACACGCGGCTGCAGCGACAGACCACAGAGCCAGCGTCATCTACCAGGTGAGGTGGGCCGCTCCCCTGCCTCGGCCCTACGCCTCCACACACTGAGATTTCACCCCACGAGGAGCAGAGGCCAGAACTAAAAACACATGCACTCTGACTGGAGAGTGACTGACTGCGGTGGGCACCAGGAAGGGCCGCAGGAAAGGGGAACCTTGGAGGTATGCTCCGTGGCATACGCTGAGACATGTGTGGCTGGGAGGTGTTGGGGGTTTAGAGGGAAGGAGAGATTGCAGGCAGAGGGCAGAGAATATGCAAAGGCCCAGGGGTATAAAAGTTCGTGGTGTGACATATCTAGGGATATGTCAATAAAGCCTTGTCGGTGGAGTATTAGACAAGAGGTTCCTAACATTTTGAGAATGAGGATTCCTTTGTAACTTTTGATAGAGTTCCCTGAAGGACAGCAGCTATCTACCTGGCATTCTTTAACTGAGAAAACCAAAAACGACTCCCATTACATAATAACAAACAACCTACTCTAAATTCCGAAACAGAAGTGGTGCGTATTCATTCAAACCTAGGGCTCTTGTGGCCTCCTGGGTCCCTGCGATGTCTCCCCAGGCTCCCGGGGGCCAGCCGAAGGGAAGGAGACCAGTCTTCAGCTGGGCATCCAGAAATGAACGTGCAGAATTTATCCTATGACCTCGGGCAAGTTGCTCACCTTTCCTAGGCCGCACTTTCCCGACTGTAAAATAGGGCAAATGACTCAGAAAGTTGCTATGAGGAAGCCAGGGAAGGGACCCATCAGAGCTGGATTCTCTGGCAGTCGGAGTTGACGATATTTCGCTTGCTATACACCTGGCCCTGTTCTGAGTGCTTTTGATGTGTACGAATCCTCACAGCAAACCTGTGCAGTTGCTGCTTTTATTACCCTCATTTTGTAGCTCAGAGAGGTTAAGTGACTTGACCAAGGTCCCACAGCCAGACAGTGGCAGAGCCTGTATTAACCTCCACAGTCTGGCTCCCAAGCCCAATCAATGTTAACTACGGTGTGGGCAGTAGAGCTGGCGACGATGACGAAGGGGCAGCCACAGCCAGGGTAAGAAAGGGTGGCCCTTCATCTAGGGATCTCATGGCTTCATGAGGGGGAAACCAGAATCACATCTACCAGGAAAGAAACCCAGAAAGCTGGGGGGGGGGGGGGATGGCAGCAAAGGCTACCATGAATTGAGCTTACTATATCCCGGGCCCCATTCCAGTTCCCTTCCACAGACTTGCAAAGCCCCTAATCACCCACACACAAAGTGCGTGCACACAGAGGGTCAGCGAGCCGGAAGAAAAGGGTCCTGCAAAGGGCAGGATAAGCCGGGTGGCTGGGAGGTGTCTGCCCACCTGCCCCTCGTCCAGCACTGACCACCCTGTCCCTGCCCCCTCCTCCCGCCTCCCCGCCAGGCACACGTCCTTCAAGCGCCACCTGCCACGGCAGATGCACGTCTCCAGCGTGGACTATGGCAATGACCTGCCGCCAGCGGCAGAGCAGCCCACCAGCATTGGCCGAATCAAGCCTGAGCTCTACAAGCAGAAGTCAGTGGATGGGGACGATGCCAAGTCTGAGGCCACCAAGAGCTGTGGGAAAATCAACTTTAGCCTGCGCTACGACTACGAGAGCGAGACCTTGATTGTGCGCATCCTGAAGGCCTTCGACCTCCCTGCCAAGGACTTCTGTGGCAGCTCCGACCCCTACGTCAAGATCTACCTCCTGCCCGATCGCAAGTGCAAGCTGCAGACCCGGGTGCACCGCAAGACCCTGAACCCCACCTTCGATGAGAACTTCCACTTCCCGGTGCCCTACGAGGAGCTGGCCGACCGCAAGCTACATCTCAGTGTCTTCGACTTCGACCGCTTTTCCCGCCATGACATGATTGGAGAGGTCATCCTGGACAACCTCTTTGAGGTCTCCGACCTGTCCCGGGAAACCTCCATCTGGAAGGACATCCAGTATGCCACAAGTGTGAGTACAGCCTTGCCTCTTGGGCTTCTGGAGGATTCCCAGGGTTGGGTTGAGTGGGGTGTGTCCCTGTGCTCCTCCACCCTAGAGAGAAGTGGGCCTTTGTCCTTCAGAATGTGAAGGGGGCTCTGGGAACAGACCAGTGGCTCAGCCCACCCTGGGGAAGTCCTTGCACGCTGCCCCAGGTCGGGGTGTGGGTTGGCAAAGAAGAGAATTCTTGATCATTGCTTCTGGTCACATGCTCTGAGGTGGTTCTCCCCACCTGATGGACCCTACGGTCTACCACCTATAAAATAATGCCGTTTATCTCTTTGATCATGGGAGAGGACCGGGCCAGGTGTCTAGACTGAATCCAACAGCAGCATCTGCCCAGGGCATTGATATGTCCTAGAAGCTTGGAAAAGGGAATCAAGAACAGGGCATGTTAATAGGGACGAATGAGGTTATGTTGCAGCAACAAATAATCCTAGAATTTGGTAGCTTAGAGCAACCAAGATCTAGTTCTTGTTCATGCTGTCCATGCTTTGCAGCTTGGGTGGGGTTCTACTTTACCTTGTGACCCAGGGGTTGGAGCCAATAGAGGTTCCCTTTGGACATGTGCTCCCATAGTTACCACATCAAGAGAAAGGGGATGTGGCAAGTTATGCACTATTTCTTAAAGTTTCTATAGTGAAGAGATATGTGCTACTTCTTTGTTTTTTTTTAAGATTTTTATTTATTTACTTGATAGAGAGAGAGTGAGAGAGAGCATGAGAAGGCAGAAGGTTAGAGGGAGAAGCAGACTCCCCGCAGAGGTGGGAGCTGGATGCGGGACTCGATCCCCGAACTCCAGGATCATGACCTGAGCCGAAGGCAGTGGCTTAACCAACTGAGCCACCGAGATGCCCAATATATGCTACTTCTGCCCACGTTTTGTTAGCCACAGCAAGGCACGGGGCAACTCAGGAGGGCAGGGCAAAGAAATCCTCCCGTGTGCCCAGAAGGGGAACACTCAGTGATCAACACTAGTGACCACCGCAGAGCCATTCCCTGCCCCGGCCAGCCTAGAAGGGTACCTGGCTAATCCACAATGGGGTAGGGGTGCTTGGCTGTTCACGATCAACTGCAAAGGATCAACTATAATTAACTAAGGAAGGTATCAGGATGCTGAGTCTCCAGCTGGCATAGAGAATTAAGAGGTTATCTCTGGAGCCCTTTGGTCCAGTGTAGCTCCCACACTTGTGGGCGTACCCTTCTCTAAGCCCATCAGACGCCAATGGCCTAGTGTCTGGGGTCTCGAGGGCTAACTGGTTGAGTCTCCCCAGATATTTCTTGCACTGTTTCTCTGGGGGAGGGGCTGACCCCGCTCAGTCTGCAGGCTCTCCCTTTGAACAGTCAATTCTCAATGTCTTTGTGTTGAATCTGTGAGGAGAGAGGCCAGGAAAATCATCCGCCCAGCTCTGATGCGAAAGGTGTAAGAAACCTGATTTGTTCAAAGCTTGGTGGACTCTGTTTCTGCCCCAGGACTGGTCTCAGGGACATTCCATTCTCCAAGCTGGTGCTAACTCTCACCAGTTCAGTTTGATGTCCCAGTGGCTCCCCTGCCTTTGCTTCCGGGTGGGCCGGGCAGGCAGATGGGGTGGGCTGGCACAGCAGCTGGGCCCCGGCTCGGGCCCAGGAGCTCTGCTCTATAAATCATTGTGAAGTTTACATGTGGTGCAGTTCTTCCCTTGTGGTCTCATTGGGCAGCAGCTTCATCGTGGTCGCTGTACAGGTAGGGAAAGGCAGCTTGGTCTTCCCCACGTGGAGGTCGAGGCCCAGGGGTGGTGAGAGCAGGGAGGAGTGAGGCCGGGGGCTGGGGAAGCAGAGCTTGACTCAGATGCTGAGGACTCCCTTCCCTCTCCTGCGACCTTCGCTGCAGGCGTGACGGACCCGGGCCGGAACTAGACACTTTGTGCCTAAGTGTGCTCCTCATAGGGAGGCCAGCTTCCTCGGCACTAGAAGGCGGTGGCAGTCACTCATCGCATCCCCCTTCCCAGCCCTCACCATCCTCATCATCCTCAGTCAGTACTGTTCTAGTCCTCCTACCTGTCCTCCTGAGAGGACCCCTGTGCCAGGCACTGGGGACTGAGTGGGACTGGGATAGAAGGCAGTCTCTTTGATCTGTAGAAAATTAGAATCAAATTCCAGAGACAAGAGACGTCCATACAGAAGCTGGTAAGGCTAAATAGTGAAGAGTGTGCACTGTGTTAGGTTGCCTTCGAGAGTTAGGACAGCCTGGGCATTTTCCCCGGAAGAAGAGCTAGCTGGCATCCTGGCCAGGAGCACAGGGAGGCTGGGCCTGGGAGTTTCTGAAGCAGAAGAGCAGGTCACCGTGCTCACACGCCCTGTGGTGCTTGGAGTCTGTCTGAGCTCTGCCATGTGGAGCCCCCTGGGGCCCTCCAGTCTGCAGCTCTTCCGGTGGGCGGGCTCTTAGGCCTAGGTTCATCCTCCTGGTGGGCCAGGAATCAGGCAGAGGAGGGGAAGGGGAAGTAAGAAGATGGGGGCTTTTACCTGTTTTTTGGTGCTGACTGTGAAATTGTAGTTATTTGGGGGCCAGACAGGCCCAAGTCATAGTCTCTGGGAATGACCAGCAGTGGGTGCATGTGAAATCCTGCGGCCAGCGTGGTGGGGGTGGAACGGATGAGCACCGGTGCTCCCATCTGTCCTCGTGCTGGAGTCCACTTCTAGGGCTGTGTTGGGGCCCCACTCAGCTTGGAATTTGGGCAGCTCCACTGTCCTGCAGGCTGGTCCCCGGAGCGTGCCTGACATTCCTGCCCCTGCTTGTGCTCACAGGCCTTTCCCGACTGCCCTGCCTGGCTCAGACCAGTCCCCCTTGCAAAGTTCCCTGAACCCTCTTGCTCTTAGAAGAATCGCTCCTCTGGATTTATTGGGTCCCTCAGTTACACCCCAAATCATCACCAGGCTTGCAAAGTCCTCCCAGTGGCTCAGGAATGCCTTTGGTCCCACATTTGATTTGCTCTTGTATTTTTTTTTCCCAGGCTGAGCGTGTCATTTTAGGCAAACATAAGAACTCAGCACATTTTTTGTAGAATGGCCCACAGCTTTGTTAATTCAATTAAAACTATATATGGGTACACAAAGAAGGGATGATTAAAGAAGCGGTGGGAACTGGAAAGGCTTTGTGGAGGAGAAGGTCAAATAGTAATTTGAAAATGGGTAGAGTCAGGCTTGGTGGGGAGAGAGGCAGCCTGTGCATTCCTTCGGAAATACGGTTCAGGTGGGGGGTTTGTGTCGGGGGTGGTGCATTAATTAACCAGGACAGACGGTCTGGACGGAGGTGGAGGGTCAGCGATGCACAGGCTAAGGAGAAGGAGAGGCACTGTGAGGATTGGGGGCCTCGCAGGCCGTTTTGAGGTCGCACGAGTCCACGGATGCTGTCTCCTGTTGGGCCTTGCGCTCGTCTCGGAGCATCACACTCAAGTATGGGCCTCATGTTGTCTCGAGCCCGTGGCTCAGGTTGGCCTGAAATGGGAAAGCCTGGAGCATTCCTGTTGTTTTTCTCACAGCCACTGAATTAGGAGCTACCAGCCTGGTGAAGGAACAGTGGACATCCGGGGAGACCGGCTCTCGGTTAACTGCAAATCTTAAACCGCAAGGGGCATTGGCCTCACTGCCCCATGTTGTTCTGGAGGGAAGCCTGGGGGGCACTGGAGGTGGCATTCCCCTCCACCCCCCAGGCTGGAGGGTGAGAAGCAGGCACCCTAGACCTGCTAGGGCTATTGGAGACCTCTTGTGTTGGGCGCAGTCAAGGACCTGAGTAGGAAGGAAATCATGGCAGTTCATCACATCCACTCCGGGCCTGGCCGGGCTGCCCCCACGCCCTTGCTGCCCCCACACCGCCCGGCTAGACTAACGGCCCCTGGTGGTCTCCTGGGCGTTCCCAGTGGCTTGCCATTTTCCCTCCACCTAGGACTTTGATTGGCTGAAATCCCCTGCTCTTCCCTCCCAACCCCCTTCTGCCCCCAGTCTCATTATTTCTATATAAAGCTGTAGATTTATCATTATAATAGAGCCGCCGTCACCCGGCTTTGCTAACGTCTCTGTAATCTTGTAGTTATTGCTGCAGAGGCCTCAGACCCCACTGCACACAACTATTCCTGTCGCTGTTCCTGCTCCTTGGTGGCAGGGGTGGGGGGAGGGAGGTGAAGGCTGTAATTGGTGCCATAAATATGTGTTTGCTTGTGGTGTTAATGGACTCAGCCATCTTCCTGCCTTAGCAGGTCCCCGCGAGGTCGGAGTGAGCAACGGCGTGTGCGTGTGTGTGTGTGTGCGCACGCGCGAGTATGCATTGTTTGGGGATGCTGGTGTGCTTTGTGTACTTCCCGGGACCCTGGACCCAGAGCTGCAGGGAGGAAGAGAGGCCTAAAGGGGGGAATAGTCTCCAGCCTGGAATGAGCAGGGCTGGACAGAGGCTCAGGTTTTGGTGCCCCACAGACTTTGTTGTGTTCTAGCTTTTGCTCTATCTCTGAGAGCTTGGAGACATTATCTACACTGTGCCTCAGTTTCCATATCGACACAACAGGGATCATAATGTGTACTGTAGCTTGTGGGCCCATGAGCTGCATAGGTGGGCACCGTCCTGGAACAGCGTCCTGGGCCCCATTCTCACAGTAACTTTCCTTCGGGCTCAGCCTGTGGGTCGCTGTGTGTGCCACCCTCAGACCTGACCCCCTGCTTTGGTCCTGACCACCTGTTCTGGCACATTGTTGGGTATTCTTATGAGTTTAGTTCTTGTCCTCACCATGCCATGTATTCTCTGTGTGACCTTGGGGAAGTGACTTGTCCTCTCTGAGCTGCAGTTCACTGAGTGTTAAACCAGCTTCAAAGTCCTGAGATACTAAGATTCTTGACTTCTCTTAGAGAGAAATGTTTGACTCCCTTGCATTCAGGACGGAGCCACCCAGGCCCTGGGATTGTGGTCCATGGGTTAACAGGCCACGGGGAAGAATTTCCAGACATGTCCTCCTCCCTTAAATGTCAGTAAGAATCAGTCCCCTCTTCCAGCCCCTAGGAAATGTCCCTTAGGGACCAGCTGCCACAAGGAAGCCCCTGCTCCCCACCAACAAGCTGTCTTCTTCCCTGTCCCATGAGGCCCAGTCCTGTGGGGAAGGAAGGAGGGTTTAGCTCCCTCCTCACTTGTCTCCTTTCAGATCGCTGTTTACTGGGTCTGTGTGGCTTATTACTTGAGCTCCTACCAGGAGCCTGGAGCACAGCCAACACGATCACATTTTATCCTTGCCACAAGCCTTATTACCATTCCCTTCGTGTGAACAAAGAAATGAAGGATCGGGTTAAGTGGCTCACCCAGTGTCACCCAGAGAGAAGGTGGGTGGAGAGCCAAGACTGAAACCGAGGTCTTCAACCAAGCCTGTGGTCCTTGCCTGGCGGGATCGTGGCGGGATTACATAGCTCTCTCGGGCAGAAGACAGATCCAAAATTGTGCAGTTTGTTCAAGGGATCCAGAAGAGTGTTTTGCTTTCTCTTGGCCTGGTTGGGTTCTCTCCTTTCTCTTGTTCCAGACAGCAGCTTTTGTCCTGACACTAGGATTCCTATCTCATCTCCCTAGGATTCTTCCTGTGGGCCGTAGTCTCATACTCATCGTTCTTTCATTCAACAAACATTCGGGGGTCAAGTATGTTGGTCAGTTACATCACTGATGTAGAAGCTTGTTGAATGCAGAAGCTTGAACTGGCGATGGGCTATGGAGAGGATGGCAGAGAAAGAGTCCTCTACCTCAGAGCACCCAGGCTAATGGGCATTTTAGAGAAGGCCCAGTGGCCCCCGCCCCCATTGAACACACAGCACGTACTTGGGAGAAAGGCCAGCCCGTTCAAGGCGCTTGCAACAAAACCTATGCTCTGCCGCAAGCCAAGCGCAGAAGTCGTAGGAAGAGAGGTGTCTGCTTGGCTCAGGCCTTAAGCGTTTGCCTCCGTTCAGGCCATGATCCCGGAGTCCCAGATTCAAGCCCCACGTTGGCTCCCTGCTTGCCGGGAAGCCTGCTTCTCCGTCTCCCACTCCCCCTGCCTGTGTTCCCTCTCTTGCTGCTCTCTCTCTGTCAAATAAATAAATAAAACCTTTAAAAAACTTATTTAAAAAAAGTGTTGGGGAGAAATGGAGAAAAGAAATCAGAGTTAGAAAAGGGAAGTACAGGCAAGGCTTTGAAGGCAATGAAGTTAAAGAGTGCTAAAAGGCCCGGGTGGCCGGAGTAGGGGAGCATTTTCTCCAGATTGAGGGAAGGATCTAGAAGGAACTTCTGTCCTGTCAGATTGGGTTTTTTTCTTTGTGCAAGACTGCTTGTAGTATAATGAACTCTGGACCAGACACCCAGCTAGTATGGAGAATAGGAGAACTTAAACTCCAGCCCGTCCTCGAAGTCTCACCGTCTGACAAGGGAGGCAGGAAGGCAGCTCTGCTGTCCTGAGGGCTCTGCAGGCCCTCACTCGCCCAGCATGTTGAGGAAGGCTGGCCTCCTGGAATGAAATCGCCTGTCCTTGTCAGAAGAGAGTTTGTTTAAATCCTCTTCTCACGCCCATGTACTCAAGTCAAATGAGATCCAAGGGTAGCCAAAAAAGACCTCTTCAAGTAGAGCCAAAGAATCAGCTAAATTGATCCACTGTGACTCATTAAATCACTATGGGATGAAGCTTCTCCAAGGCTCATTGACCAGCAGCTTGAGGCAACACATACCTTGGATCTCAGTTCTGTCCTGGCTGGGAGGTGAATGGCAGCAAGAGGGAAGCATGGTGAATCTTTATTCACTCAACATGCCTTCAGTGATCCCTCAGAGAACTTAGTTAGGTCCAAGAACAACTGAAGGGACAAATAGAGCCCCGGCTTTCAAGGAGTTTATTGTTGAGTGAAGGTTTCAGAGCGATCAGAAGAACACAGTGATTTGAGGTGATTAGGGAAGGCGGGGGGGGGGGGTGAGCGGGCTGTAGGTACAGATGGTTGAAGGAGAAGTTGGGAGCAAGAACCGAGCTTTGGGGAGCACCCACAGTCACAGAAGGAGAGGCGAGGGGCCAGCAAAGGGCAGCAAGCAGGCGGAGACCCAAGAGAAAAAAGAACTGAGGAAGTGAGAAGAGGGATAGTTCAGGAATGGCGCCTTCGACAGTGATCTCTTTGACCAGCTGCAAGGCATCACGTATAGTCCCGAGCTCTGGGGTGTGGTGATGAGCAAAGTCCTTGCTCCTAAGGCACTCATGCTTGGATTAAGGGACACAGATGAGTTGGTGAGGTGAATAGTTACAGTCAGAGAGATACTGTGGAGAAGACAAAGCACGAAAGTGTGGTGGGGAGAGTGGTTTAAAGAGAGGTTGGGGGGTGGGCATAAAACAGGTTGCTCAAGAGAGGCCTCCCTGAGAAGGGCCTTTTGAGTAGACCTGATGGATGACAAGGAGAGAGCCATGCAGATATCTGGAAGAAGAAAGATCTGGGTAGAGAGAAAGGCAAATGCAAGGAACCTGGTGTGGGTTGGTCAGAGAACATCAGGGAACCAGTGTAGTAGAAGCAGAAGTGGGTTGGGGAGGGGACAGAGCAAAAGCCAAGGTGAGGGGGGTAAAGGGGTAGGAAAGCTTAATGGGATTCTAGAGCCAAAGGTCTTAAACATCACTGTAGTTGGAAGGTAGGGGGTAAACTCTACAACCACAGCAGAGACAGAAAAAATCCGTTGAGAGACCACTGCCCTAAGAGACCACTGTGGCTTGGACAACGATGGTGGGGATGTAAGATCTGGCTTGATTCTTCATATATTTTGAAAGCAGAACTAGTGGGACTTGCTGCCAGGTTGAGGGGAGGGTAGGGGGTGTGAAGAAAGAAGAATCAGGGTTTTCAGCTTGAGCAGCTCGGGAGGGAATCACCCTTCACTGAATTGGGGAATCCTGGAGGAAGAATCCACTTGGGGAGGAAGGCCAGGTGCTCAGACTTGCTCACATTATATCGGAGATGCCTTTGGGACATCCAAATGCAGTTGTTGGAGAGGGACTTGGATATAGAGTCCAGGGCCCAGAGAGAGGCCCTGGCTAAAGAAGTAAATGTAGAAGTCAGCACAGAAATGGTGTTAAAAGCCACGAGACTAGTTGAGACCCCATGTTTGGAGTTTAGCCTGAGCCTCAGGCCTGGGGTTGTCTTGGTCACGGTGGGGACCGGGAGGGAACACCAGCCAAGAGGACTGGCAACTGACAACCAGCGAGGTAGGAGGAAACCCGGGGAAGCGCAGGGCCCTGGGAAACAGAGTGTGTATTTCCAGGATGAGAGGCAAAGACCAACTGTATTGGGTGGACCCCAGAAGAGACAGACTGAGGTGTCCCGCTTTTGCTCCGCATCACGTGACAAGAGCCCCCCTGGGGGAGAGGTCGCGTGTGGAAGACTGAGACATGGATTGTATCGTTTGGGGGAAATTTTACTGGGTGGCTGGCCCTTGTGATATGATTTAAAGGACTAAAAAGGCTGGTTTTGCTGCGCGCTAGCAGGCTGGCTCTTCGTCTGGATCACACCTCCAGAAGACTGGGCAGGGGTGAGTGGGGGGAGCGGGGCGGGGGGCAGCTCAGTGGCTCCAGATGACTCAGCAACCCAGGCCAAGATAACGTATTCCATCAGGAGTTTGCTGCAAGGGCTCAGCATCTCTAGAACTCTGCCTTAAATTCCCAGGTGGCAGGCCTCTTACAGGCAGGACCGAGCCAGGATAGAAGCAGAAAGGGAGAGCTTCCCAGAGGTCTGCAGGGTAGATCGGGGTCAGACAGAAGCCATGGGAGGTGTGTGGGAGCAAGACCTCATGACCCTCTTTCTTCTCTGGAATGCCAAGCCCTGAGCTCCCCTCCTGCTCGCCCTACCCTCAGGTGGTGGACAGAACACGTCCAGCATGCTCCTGTGAAGGCAGAGGAGAGCTGGGCGGGGGAGGAGGGGGGCTTTCTTTTGCTCTCCTCCACGCGGAAGGGAGGAGAGGCAGGGCCTCATTGCCTCCCTGCGAGGAAGTCGTGGTTGTGTGGAACCGTCAAAGCCTGGAGCTGCTTTCCTGCTCAGAACAAGAACCGCAACCCTACCTCAAGAGCTCAGGTCTTACAATGACCGGGAGCAAACTGGAAGGGTGGGCACCCAGGGGTCCCTCCAGGCTCAAAGCTCAGGTCCTCAGAATGTGGCCTACCCTGCCAGGCCCCGGGTTCTGAAGCCAATGGGGCCAAGGCTTTTCTCGAAAAACATTGCTGAAAATTCACGAGGAGGCAGGGGGTGGGCCCGACCCCCATCCCAGAGGCAGCATGTTGGGAAAATGAGGCACACAGTCCCAGAGCAGCAGCAAGGCCCCTGCACCATGAAGCCTCCGTCCGGGCTGGCGTGGTCTTCGGCAGAGGTGATGGGCCCCCTGACCCCTCCC
>PITA01010106.1:0-74202 GCA_004023965.1 Spilogale gracilis
ACTCTCTGTGCCTCTTCTTCCTTTTCCTCCTTTGTTTTATGTTTTCTCTGCCCTCCATTCCAGCTGTGAAACAGGCATCTCTTCCAACTTTATGGATTGGGTGGCTGAGTCCTCAACTTCTTGCCAAGCTGGCTAGTCCCCGGGCACACACACAAACCCGGCTTTGATTGCTGAGGAGGACAGCTGCCCCAGAGGCAGATTGCTAACATACCGCTAGAACAATCCCTTCCCTCTGTTCTGATGCTGGCCAGCACAATCTTCCCTGCTTCTAGTTCCTTCTGTTTCCTCCTACCTAACTCTGATCTCTGCTTTAGGTTTAATGAGATGCCACATTGAAAATGAGAATAGGGGTATATGTGATTCGGTTTTTTTCTTGAGGTGGGGATGATTTGAGAATGTGGCATGTAGCCAGATTTCTAGAGCAGGTCCTCCAGTGGAAGGATAGGTGATTATGTAAAGAGTTGTATTACTTTTGCCCCTAGCACTTTCCCTCCCGAATTTGTATTCCTTTATAAAATGAGAAATCTGAGGTAGATTGCAAGCTATTCTTCCTCAGAATCAAGTTAAGTTCTTGCTCATTAAATTTTTTTGCAAGATTTTACTTATTTATTCGGCAGAGAGACAGCAAGAGAGGGAACACAAGCAGGGGGATTGGGAGAGGGAGAAGCAGGCTTCCTGCTTAGCAGGGATGTGGGGCTTGATCCCAGGATCCTAGAACTCTAGGATCATGACCTGAGCTGAAGGCAGATGCTTACCAACTGAGCCACCCAAGCGCCCCAGTTCTTGCTCATTAAAGTAAAGGTAAAACCTGGGTATGTCTGGGTGTCTCAGTTAAGCACTCCAATCTTGATTTCAGCTCAGGTCATGATCTCAGGTTCAGTCAGATTGAGCTGCGTAAGGCTCAGAAATTAGCACACCTCAGCACATGGAGCTGGCTTGAGATTCTCTCCCTTTCCTTTTGCCCCTCCCCAAGCTCTCATGCACACTTTCTCCCTGCCACCACCCCTGCCTCCCAAATAATCTTGGTTTTGTTTTTTTTTTAAGATATTATTTATTTATTTAAGAGAGAGAGGGAGAGATTGAGAGAGAGCGTGAGAAGGGAGGTCAGAGGGAGAAGTGGCCCACATTGGGCTCCCTGCTCAGCGGGAAGCCTGCTTCTCCCTCTCTCACTCCCCCTGCTTGTGTTCCCTCTCTAGCTGTGCTTCTCTGTCAAATAAATAAATAAAATCTAATAAATAAATAAAAATAAAAACCAGAGGGAGAAGCGGACTCCCCACAGAGCCCGATGTGGGACTCCATTCCGGGTCTCCTGGATCATGACCTGAGCTGAAGGGAGTGGCTTAACGAACTGAGCCACCAGGCGCCCCATAATAAATCTTTTTTAAAAGATTAAAAAAAAAAACTAAAGTGAAGATAAGACCCCAAAATCTATCTGCTTTCACACCATTCTCCCCCCTAGAAGTTTACTTTTGGTCAGCTTCTCTTTGGAATTAGAATGGCTTTTAACCACAAGATGCATAGAGGATTCATACCCCCTTTATCAGGAAGAAGGAACATGAACTTTGGAGTAGAGCAGATGTGTTTCCACTACTCACTGGTTCTATGACCATGGGCAAGATACTGAGTTCTTCTGATGTACAGTTTACTCATTTATAGAAAGGGGCCAGTGTCACCCGAGAGGTTGCTGAGAAGATTATGTGTGATAACTTGGAGGGAGAGATCACTTAATAATACAACTTTTCTTCCCCTGTAAAGTCAGATTTTCTTCTTTCTTTTAGATAGGGAAAAACATTTCCTTCAGCAGTCTGTCCTATAGCTGAAACAGACCTTCACACTTTCTCTGATTTCCTCATAGACTCTTTATTGCTTGTTTCAAAAAGGGTGTATATTCTCAACCTGATGGAGGGCTGTCTTACTGCTCTTTTCAGTGCTTTGAGGAAGCAGGACTGTAAATGTGACTCAATTACTTGCAGGTTTCCCAAGTTACCATCAAAGGATGGGCAAGGGAACGCCTGGGTGGCTCAGTCAGTTAAGTGTCTGCCTTCCGTGCAGATCATGATCCAGGTCCTGGAACTGAGTCCCGAATGGGCTCCTTGCTCAGCAGGGAGTCTCCTTCTCCCTCTCTGCCTCTTTTCTCTGCTCGTGTTCTCTTTCTATGACAAATAAATAAATAAATAATTGTAAAAAACAAAGGATGGGCAAGGAAATGTTGAGAATGCTATAGATAGAAAGTAAGGGGGCTTGGTGAGAAGCTGCCTCTTTAAAAAAGGAATGTGGGCTCAAACAGTTGGGTGACCTCTAGGAAACCCTGAGGTTAAGCTTTTTTTCCATGAAAAATTTTTTTCTAGCCTAGGGTAGGGAAGGATATAAGGTATCCTAGTTAATTTTAGGATTTCTGTTTTATAATACGGGAGTTACATAATACTTTCGCAGTTTGATTAGACTTTTTCTCATTTCCCATTGTGTACTTGACCTCTCTCTCTTTTTCTCCCTCCTCCTGTGGGAAGGAGAAAGGCATTTAGCCTCTCCCCTTCCTCCAGTCTGACACCTCCTTCTTTTTGCCCCTCCCTCTTATCTTTGTTTCCTTATCGGCCTCTCCCTAAAGCTCTGCTTTCTCCTTATAAGGCTAGGTGAGGCTTCTTTGGCAGGGTTACATCAGGGATCCAGGTTAAGTGTCTCAGACTTTCAGGATTGAGAGAAAATTCAGTGTTGTCTGTCCCAGTGAAGGGCCTTGGAGAGGCATGTGGGTAATGGGGGTGGAGAAGGAGGCGGCCTGGCCTGAGAGATCAGAAGGACTTGTTAGACCAGTCGTGTGTGTGTGTGTGTGTGTGTGTGTGTGTGTGTTAGTTACATGCCCCAGAGAGAAGCAGGTTTTGTTTCTTTGCATACCCTTTCAGTCCTGGGCCGCTGACTAGCTGAGAGCCACACCCTTCCTTTGCTTCAAAGCCAGTCCAGCATTCAGCCATTTAGTATGTTATGGTTTGGGGGGTTCCCAGAATACAAGGTAGGGAAAAGAGAACAAGGAGAATGTTCCATCTGGTTTCCAAATTCAGGGTCAGGATGATGGAGTTGATTTTTTTTTTTTTTTTTCTTTTAAAGTCACAGTCCTGTAAAAACTAAATTCTGATATGTAACTTTGGGACAGGATAATAAGACTGAGGTGAGTTTAAGGTGTCCAGTTGATCTATGGAGATGGCCAACTCAACCTTTTAACAAGTAATATTTTAAAAAAACAAAAATTGTAGGTATTTATTACCCTTCATTTCTCTGAAACTCCAATCAGAAATACCACTCTTTCCTAAGAGGACAGTGATTTGTCAGACTTCCTGAATTCATCAGAGAAGTTCATGGTGGACACATTGAGATCTAGTCTTACCCTGTGAAAATGATGGAAGTCCCCGGTCTACCTTTTAGGTATTTTATTTATTTTTTTCAAAGATTTTATTTATTTGTCTGAGAGTATAAGTAGGGGAGTGGCAGGCAGAAGTAGAGGAAGAAACAGGATCCCATCTGAGCAAGGACCCTGATGGTGAGACTCAATCCCAGGACCTTGGGGTCATGACCTGAGCCAAAGGCAGCCCGTTAACCGACTGAGCCGCTCAGGCGTCCTTTTGGGTGCTCTTAAGTGGAGAAGGTTGGCCTTACATCAGGCAGATCCACAGGGAAACTCAGAAACTGCTAACACCTAAGACAAGGCCATTTCTGGCATATCAGTTTTATAACTTATAATATAAGTTAAGCCTGTATTCTTAACTTCTGAGGATCATATTTTCAAATTACATTTCTTTGGCCAGGTTACAGTAGAATAGGCCATTCTAGGGACTGTGTTATTGCCGATACTTTTTACTACCTGGTTGGTGTCATCTCTTTGGTCTTTCTGGGTACTTGATCCAATTTAACTTTTGGTTTGGATTTCTTTTTTTTTTTTTTTTTTTTTTTTTTTTTTTTTTTTTTTTTTTTTTTTTTTTTTAAAGATTTTATTTATTTGACAGAGAGAAGCACAGCTAGAGAGGGAACACAAGCAGGGGGAGTGAGAGAGGGAGAAGCAGGCTTCCCGCGGAGCAGAGAGCCCGATGTGGGGCTCGATCCCGGGTCTCCAGGATCATGACCTGAGCCGAAGGCAGTCGCTTAACCAACTGAGCCACTCAGGCGCCCCTGGTTTGGATTTCTTATAGAAGAGACTGAATTTTTACCATTGTCATCACCTGAATGCCTGAAGTGGTCAGTTGAGATAAAGTGGGCAGAGTACTCTTTAGGTCTTACTACAGATCATGTCCAGGACTTGGGCTTAGTGTGGCATTTTAAGTCTTCCCAACAAAGGTAGGGAATACTGGACTTATTCTCACTGAGCTTGGGATGATGGAACATCAGGTTGTGGTGGGGGGGTTGGTGCTTAGACCTTGGACCCCGGTACAAGTACTCTTGGTGATAAGAAGCCAGAGAAAAACTATTGACAAAATATATTCCTTTAATTTAAAAATAAAATGACAGTTTTCTGTGTATATGGTTGAATAGGAATAATTGCTTTGAATTTTGGAGCACATGCCATTGTAGGCAAACGGATGCCTTTTAGGGATCTAGAATACCTACCTTTGTTGGTGCAAGCATTATGTAGTACAGCTCTGTGGTGTTACAGGTACTGTATTTTATTGATTAGTATTCTTCAGTGTGAGGCTAAGTGTACTTTTTAAAACAGCCATTTGAGATCCCTAGGATGACATAGAAGAGGAGTTTTGCTTATCCTTGATTTTGGAGGGAAGGCATCACTTTGTGACATTGGTTTTGATTTCATAATAAAAAGGAAAGAAAGAGGAGAACTGGCTTTGGGATTGGCTGCAGAAGATAAAATTTCTTTCCTAAGAAACTCAGAGACTGTTCTGTGGGGTTTAGAGTTCTCCATCTGAAGGCAGATACTTTTCCCTCTTTCCATAAGGGCTAGCTTGCCTAATTCTAGTCATGTCTTTGGATATACTTACCAGAATAGCATAGATGTAGGAGAGAAGTTTCAGACACACAGCCTGTAGTTTTACATATATTAGCCTATTAAAGCTAAACCCCGACAAGTAATAAAAGTGAAGATTATAGGGGTTATAACTTCCTCTGCGAGCTAGTTCTTATAGCTACTTTTAGGCAGAGCCAGGACTTGAACCCCAGGTCTTTTGACCCCTAATCTGGAATTTTATTTTGTTTTTCCCTTTGAGAGTGTGAAGAATTCCTGTAGTTTACTGGGCCATTTGTAAAAGCAGAGAAGGGAGCATGTGGAGACATGTGTGCTTTATTCAGAAGTCCTATTAACACCACCAAACTCTAGTTCCTTGTGTTAGCTGTTTATGGTAGTGTTTGTATCAGTAACCATATTAATAGCTTGCTGTGTGTCAAAACATTTTTCTAAGCACTTTATGTGGATTGTCTAAAATATTTCTCACAGCTACCCTTAGGTGTATTTTATTTCACCCATTATTTCCAAAAGGAACCCGAGGTTTAGAGATTAAGTGGTATTTTGCCCAAAGGTCTATAGCTAAGAAGCAGTGGAGCTGGGATTTGAACCCAGGCAGATTCCAAAGCCTGTATTCTTAACTTCTGAGGATCACATTTTCAAATTCATTTCCTTGGCCAGGTTACAGTAGAATTCTAGGGACTGTGTTATTGCTGATACTTTTTACCCAGCTACCTGGTTGGCGTCATCTCTTTGGTCCTTCTGGGTATTTGATCCAATTTAACTTTTGGTTTGGGTTTCTTATAGAAGAGCCTGAATTTTTACCATTGTCATCACCTGAATGCCTGAGCCTTGCTGTAGACTCATAAGTCTGTGGGACGTATCGCTTATTATGAGTAAAACCAGTTATAGTCTTAGGGGAACGGCATGGCTCACTTTATGTGTGGCCTTTCTCTCCTCACTTTGAGAATTCCTTGATGGTCTTTTTTTTAGTGAGAGCCAGTGTGATGCATTTGAAAATATTAAGAAAGCTGTTGGCCTGGACTCCCATGACTTTCTTGACTCTAATTGCCAAAGTCCATTAATGGTTTGCAGATTCTGGCCTAAAGCATAATTGTTTTTTTTTTTTAAGGTATTGTTTATTTATTTGACAGAGAGAGAGATCACAAGTAGGCAGAGAGGCAGGCAGAGAGAGGAGGAAGCAGGCTCCCTGCTGAGCAGAGAGCCCAGATGCGGCCTCGATCTCAGGACCCTGAGATGATGACCTGAGCCCAGAGGCTTTAACCCACTGAGCCACCCAGGCACCCTAAAGCATAATTTTTTTATGTGTATGGCACGGAAGAAGACTCTTTTCTCAAGTCTGAGTTGTGAGGCGGGCTGTACTGTAGCTTGCCTACAGCTTCATTCTCTTCCCCCACTTCCTCTCTTTCTTCCCATTTGTTTCCCTTCTCACACCTATATCCTCTGTGTAGACATTATGAATAGCCCTTTAACATAAGGAAAAATGGAAGATTCCCCCCTCTTTTTTCTGTTTGTTTGGGGCAGAAAGTGCAAGGACTATGGGGGAGAAGGGCTGGACTGTCCGTCTTATGCTGGGCTTGTACTTTCTAGACTTGACAGCATGTAGTAGAAAGAGAACACAGACTGAAATGGAATATATCTAGAGTTTAAATTCAGAATTTGCTGTTAACCGAGACCTTGGGTAATTTCTTCACCCAGAGCCCATTTTCTCATTTGCAGTAAAACTTCTTCCTTAACATTGTCTCGCCACCATAGTAAATGTAAAACACTGAGTAATTGTTAGTTCTTTTCACCTTCCCTTTCTCTATGGTCATAAACTGCTAAAGCATCAAATAAGGGGTCAAGAACTTATTATAGCAGGTGTGTAATGCTGTACTATGTGTCCCGGAAACACTGGTCTAGGTGGGACCTCCTAGTAAACAGTTGGAGCAGGGGAACCAGCTCATCCACTCCTTAGAACCCAGTTATGCTTTTGATCCAGTCAGTCTCATCTACTAGTTCACAAAATAGTTTTGGGCTGAGGCATTACCATTAAGTAATATAATTGAGAGATAGAAACTAACTCTTGAAACAACTTAATACCTCACATTTGTATGACATATATTATCTCACCTCATCCTCTTAGCAACTCTCAGTTAAACTGGGCTGGTGATGTTGGCATCTCTCGGATGAGAACGTGGTAGTGATTTTCTGCCGCTATTGGCTAGTGGCAGAGCCAGGACTGGGACCAGTCTTCTGTGTCCTGTCCCGCACAGCTTCTGCCTCTGCCCTCTTTCAGGCAGAAAATCTCACCATGCTCTTAGGCCCAGGAATCTGATTCTTTCGTTCTGCTTAACTGCGCTGTCGTCTTCTCCAAATTAGAGCCTGGTCCTCGGCCCTTAAAACCATGAAGGATGGGAAAAGACCCTGCATCCTGATACAGAGCCCTGGATGGTTTTTCCTTTATTGAATTAAAGTTGTAGGGGTAAAAAGTAGCTGTTTATGGCATGATGACAAATAATTTCTCTGTAGCAGGGAGTGTTGTCACTGTATGCCCCATGATAATGGTAGTTTGGGCATTTATTGGCCAAGAAGATTATAGGGCAGAGGCTGCCAGAGTGGTAACTGCAGTTCAGGCCCTGTTGAAATCTAGAACTGGAAAATCTCTCTTGAGCTTAAGAGTCCTCTTAGTGTGGAAGGTTCATAGGTCACGGTACATAGCGGATAAGGACAATGCTTAAAATGAAGCAATAGAGATGGGGGAGCAGCATTTTTTTTTTTTTTTTTTTAATGAGGATACTTATTAAAGACATTTGAGTGGCCTGTTGGGGTGGGACTAGGAAAACTCCGCAACAGACCAGAGGGAAGAACAGGAGTTGATAAGTGACTGGGAGCCCAGAGCGAGGGTCAGAGGAATTTAGAGAAGTGCTGCCACATTCTTGGATTTTGGTGCTGGGTCAACTGGAAGGAGTCTTAGTGGTTCAGGGCTAATTAGGGAGTTCATTGAACACCTGTTTATCTGTTCCTCTGGGTACTCTTGCTTGCAGAATACTGCATATACTCAAAAGCAGACAGGCCCAGGCGTTTGTGTTTGGTAGGGCCCTGGGGAGCGTGGGAAAGGGAACTGAAGCAAAAGTCTCAGTCTAGGCTAGTTCCCACATGTCTTCCCCACTACGACTGTTGCGCATTGGTTTCTCAATGTCTTTGTGGGCATGCTGGGACTGGGCTTTGAGGTTTCTGTCCTAGAGGTGGGAAGGAGGGGGAAGGGCATTCCAACAACAGAAAATTGTTCCCCCCACTTTGATTGCTGGGAATTGAGCATAAGTGAATTTTTATCCATATTATAACCTGCTCCTGGTTCTGTACAGAAGTATTCCATGACAGTAGAAGCCAGGCTTTAATTAAAAACTATATCCGGGGTCCTGGTATCTGAAGACAGGGCAAAGTCCAAAAGGCATTTTTCACATTAAGCAATTCCAAGTCCTATTTTACATGACTCCCTTCCATTCCCAGATTGTCTTTCTCCCAATACCTGCTCCGTCCTCTTATTTTTTAATGTTTTGTATATATTTTATTTTCCTCTCAATCTCATTTTTCCTCCAAATATTTCTGCAGCTCTCTCCTTCCTGCTTCCTCCTTGCTGTGGTGGCTGGGATGCTTCTCCCATGATTTTTTGAATCTAAAGTGGGCTGTTGTCTGTGTTAAAACCAATCAGTTACGACCTCTTAACAGGTGTGTATGGAAATATGTTTATTAAGAATAAACTTTATAAGCATCTTTTTTCTTTAAGGGGTGGAGAAGAGGGTGGGGAATAGGGGAAGAGAGTTTTAAAAACTCTTGACATGGTATATGTTGGACTGGCCATAAAGTCTCCTATAGCCAGTTTGTAAGTGAGAAACCCCATTGAGTCCAACGGTATGACTACAGTGCTCCTTCATTTACTGGCTGACTTGCAGTTAATGCAATAGGATATGGGGAACTCTTTTTTATACAACAATCATTTATTGTATATATATTAGCACACACATCCTCTAGATACTTGGATGTTTACCCTGAGTTGAAATAAGTAAAGATGTAAAAATATGGTTGGTTTATTTAGAGTTTCTTGTAGGATAACAGGGATATAGGAAGTTCTCAGCCACTGATGGTCTGAAGGTTAGATTGTGAACTACTTCAAGGGGACATTTCACAGTTTGAGCCTAATGTTCATTTTCCTACTCCCCAAAGAGGTATGAAGGTCGCTGCAAGTGGAGCCTTTTTACAGACAGAATTTTTTGTGGTTTTACTGCTCTCTTGTCTCCTTGAGCCAAGGCCCATGGTTTGCCTTCAGTATTATAGTATGGTTTTGAAAAATAGAACCATTCCTTCATAAATGTGTTCAAAATGAGGGCCGTCATTTGTTGCCTGCATTTGATGGTAGGAAGCTTTTTACTATTTCTATTTCTGATTGGCATTTTAACTAAGCATATTCATTTAGTAAATTTTGCCACCACTGAGGCAGTTTCAGTGTTCAGATTTGGGGAGATGTAGGTCTGTACAGATTCTAGAAATGGCTTACCCCTACAAGACAGTGAGTGCTAGTCTGTACTGTGGTGTTACAACTTTCATTGAATTAATGCCAGAGAGTTTTTCCAGGGAAAAATAATCTAATATTAATCTCCTGTCATGACTACAGCACTTAGACATATTCTCCCTCTCCTGCCAACAGTGTAGAGTTGGATCTAGTTGCACCTTTCCATTCGGCAGTTGTTTCTGGTGAGGTGTTAAAGGGTAGTGGGCAAAGGATCCTGCTTGAGTGGACACTGGTGATGGGCTCCTAAACTTGGTGGTGGCTGGCTTTCTGCGTTGCAGTAAAACCACAAGAGGGCATCTTTGGCTCTGGGATTAATGATTCATCTGTCTTCTCTGACCTGTGACCTTTTCTCTCCTCTCCCTTGCCTTCTCTCAGTAGTGTGAAGTGAGGGGGGCCTTCTCCCTCCTTGCTCCTCCCTCTGTGGTCCACACCTTCCTTTTTACCCTGCCCTACGGCGGCTCCGCCCCTTACCTTCATGGACGACTCAGAGGTGGAGTCGACGGCCAGCATCTTGGCCTCTGTGAAGGAACAAGAGGCCCAGTTTGAGAAGCTGACCCGGGCGCTGGAGGAGGAACGGCGCCACGTCTCGGCGCAACTGGAACGCGTCCGGGTCTCACCACAAGATGCCAACCCACTCATGGCCAACGGCACCCTCACCCGCCGGCATCAGGTAACCCCTCTCTCCATCAGACCTGCAGGTAGGATTTTGGCATGGTCATAGAGAGGCTATGATCCTACTTGGGAAACGACTTTCCTCATGGTGATAGGCTGTCCAGTGCCCATGTATCATGGTGAACCTTTCCAGTACTGATGTAAGAGAGAGGGGATATTGCTGCTGTGCTGAGTTGAGTGAATATATTGCCAGAAGCATCTATCTGACTTCCTGTTTTACTGGAGTGGGGTTTCTGGTTTGGAATGTAATTCTGATCATGGTAGATCATATAGCTTGGAGCTGTACTCAAGGTGCTTCTCTTTTCTCTGATTTTTTTTTTTCCCCAGCTTGGTATCATACATTCGGGAAGGTAAATGCCTGCTCAGTGGTTGGCGAGGTTGGGTAGCTTATTCTCTCAGCTCCAGTTCAGCCTCCCTCAGGGAACAGTCTACTCAGAAGGTGTGGCAGTATCCATAAATTGTGTATTCCTGCTCCATATTGTCCTTGTATGCTTGTTTTATTAGCTTTGCAGATCATGTCTTGGGGTGGGGGTCACTGTTAATTCTGTCAGTTAGAGCTGGAGAAGGAACATCATGCTGTTATTTAACTCACATAACCACAGGAGCTAGTGGTCTCTGGGTTGGCTGACTCTGTGAATGACTTGGGGGACTTGGTGTTAGAAATGAGAAGTATCTCATGTTTCCTATGGTTTCTCTGGTCTGACTTCGCTGTGATGTAATCTGTCTGAGGGTGTGTGTGTGTGTGTAGAGTAGACCTTGTGTGGTAGACTCCATCTTAAGAGATCTCTGATTGGGAACTAACAACAGTGCTATGCTCCAGTAGTCCTTTTCACTGATTATTTATTTACATTTTTAAGACAGAGGAACTCCCTCATAGTGAGGAGCATATTGCGTGAGAGGGCAAAAGTCCATTTAGGAGACTTGGGAGGCAGTATGTTTGCAATGTTCCTAGGATTTTTATAGGAACCAGAATAGAGGGTTAGGAATGAGAGGTATATATTGAAAGGGGAGAGCAGGACTGCTCAGGCTTGGAGGTGGTGGGGAATTCCAGGATTCAGTACAAGGTTTCTCTCTTTCTCTCTCTCTTTTATTTTTAACTACTGTTCAGCAATGAAGCCACACCCTTCCTTCTTCCTGAAAGTAATGTTTAACTTCCTCTCCCTGCAGCATTACACTCCCTACGTAATAGGAGTAGGGTGGGGAAAGTCTCCCAAGGTGGCTGGATCTTACTGTTTCCTATTGGAAGAGGAGAAGTCAAATGTATTTTTACATAGTATAATGTTGTTAGGTCATTTCCTGCTGCTCAAAACAGAGCAACTTATGTTCTGTGGGTCTAAAAATTGGTGATGATGAAGATGTCGAGACAACTTTTTGCTTGAGGGGAATTGGGGTCTTCCTTTTCTTTGCCGTTGGAAAGGGAGACTCCTATCTCTTTCCGTCTCTCTTTAAAAGCTGGCTGGTGTGGGAGTTCCCAGTGGTAGCAGAGCATGAAGATGGATGGAGCAATAAAGATGGCTTTTGGAAACGTCCCAACCTAGCTTTTCTAACTTTCCTTATATTTTTAAGCACTTACCTGAGTCTCAGCTCTGTACTCAGGAAATAGTTTTTGAGTGCCTGTTATGTGCCAAGCATTGTTCAAGGTACTGGAAATATATCATTGAACGAAAGTGACCAAAAAATAGAAATACAAAAAAATGTCTGCCCTCATGGAGCTTACCTTCTTATGTTCCAGAGACCCAGTCTGCCAGTTCCAGGCCCAATTCTACTTTTGAGGAAAGTGCTAAAACTAAGGAGTGATGTGGTTCTTCTATAAGTACTTGACAGAAGGACTCCAGACCACAGATATCTTTTTGAAAGCCCTTTTCCTGTTTGGAAAAAAGATCATTTGTATTTGATAGAGCAAGGGAAGGCCACACAATGAATTGTCTTCTTGTGGACTATGTTTCAGAACGGCCGGTTTGTGGGTGATGCTGACCTTGAGCGACAGAAATTTTCAGATCTGAAACTCAACGGACCCCAGGTAATGTCTTTGGCTCAAGGTCTGGGTTGCTTAATTTTCTATTCTTACTTCCCCAGCTGTAAGAGCATATTGGTGTCTTGCAAAGTGCCTGGTACATTGAAAAAATCCACCCATTAATTAGCTTCTTTCATTTAGGAAAATAAATAGTGGAGCTTAAATGTATGCATGTAGTTGTATTTTGGAATGAGTTTTAATGGCTGCTGATTGTGTATTTGATCCCTCAGTTACTGCAACCCTTTTCTGGAATGGGCATGCTTCTATTTCTACATGAAATCTGGCTGATCCTGGGCGTTAGGCAGTTTCTAAGGAGTAACAGAGCCAGTCAGTAGATATTTTGGGGGGGATTTTCTGGTTCATCTTTCAAGTTCTTTACTGGTGAACTTGTCTTTTTTGAAGGATCACCCAGATGTAGATGTAGCCACTTCAGTGACCAGAACTGGGAAGTTAAATCTGCTGTCTCTGTCACTTGGGTGTTGATGTGGCTATAGTTAACTCAGTTCATATTTGTTAAATGACTGGAACTGGGGACTAACAGGACTTAACATCTTTTGCTCTTTTATACAAGTTCAAAAGGTAGGGACAGCTACCCCATTAAAAGTCCTGGGGCCCATAGGAGATGCATGAGGAGTCTGTGTCTAGGGAGACTGCTTCTCATTTGGTTGGACTGTTGATATATATGGCTTAATAGTCATTCCTTCCTTTTCTGCCTTTCCGTACAGGATCACAGTCACCTTGTGTATAGCACCATTCCCAGAATGCAGGAGCCGGGGCAGATTGTGGGGACCTATACGGAGGAGGACCCTGAGGGAGCCATGTCTGTTGTCTCTGTGGAGACCTCTGATGATGGAACTACTCGGCGCACAGAGACCACAGTAAGTTAAGACTTATATAAGGTCTGGGATGATAGAGGAGGTCTTCCTTTGGTCTTTATTGGTGGTGGGGGAGAGATTAAGCACTTAGTTATTAGCGTGGATGAAAAGTATGGATCTGTAGTGAAGGCATAAAGAAAGTGATCTCTGGCCAGACAGGAAAGATAGAAGAGGTATGGGAAAATTGAATGGAATGGGGAAGAGAGAAGTCTGCCAGGTTTATAGTAGCTTCCCTTATAGACATAGTTACTGCCAGCACAGATCTCCTGCCTGGGCACTTCTGTAAGGTAGAGAGCGAAAAGCAGATGGTAATAGTAAGGCATTTCTAGATGAGGTACCGGTAGGGGTTTGTTTCATTTCTTAGAGAGGTCTAGAATTTAGGTTTATATTGTTCACTCTTTTCTCTTTCCTTATGTGAAGGTCAAGAAAGTGGTGAAGACTGTGACAACACGGACAGTACAGCCAGTCCCCGTGGGACCAGACGGGCTGCCTGTGGATGCCTCCTCAGTTTCTAACAACTATATCCAGACTCTGGGGCGTGACTTCCGCAAGAATGGCAATGGGGGACCTGGTCCCTATGTGGGGCAGGCAGGCACTGCTACCCTTCCCAGGAATTTCCACTACCCTCCCGATGGATATAGCCGCCACTATGAAGATGGTTATCCAAGCAGCAGTGACAACTATGGCAGTCTGTCTCGAGTGACCCGCATTGAGGAGCGGTACAGGCCCAGCATGGAAGGTTATCGGGCACCTAGTAGACAGGATGTATATGGGCCCCAGCCCCAGGTTCGGGTAGGTGGGAGCAGTGTGGATCTGCATCGTTTTCACCCAGAGCCTTACGGGCTAGAGGATGACCAGCGTAGCATGGGCTATGACGATCTGGATTACGGCATGATGTCCGATTATGGCACTGCCCGTCGGGCTGGGACACCCTCTGACCCTCGCCGACGACTCAGGTAGGGAAGAAAAGGGGAAGGCAGGGTCTTAAACCAAGACAGAGATAAAGGGTAGTTCTTCCTTTTCCTTCTTCTCAGTGTTTTTTTGAATCAGAGACACATGTGTCTTCCCTTGTGTGACTTTACCAAATACTGACTTGCTTTTTTGTCTTTTTCATGATGAAAGTCCTATATTCTAATTATTTATAGATGATGACTTGTGGTTATTGGTCTACATCCTGAAGAGTGGTCTTTACTCCCATGCCAAGAGTTCCCGCTATTTCTGCCCAAGGTCTGGTTCCCTTTTGGTGATAGGCAGCAGCACAAAGGAGCTTGGTGCTTTGGGGCTATGGGATACTCCCTTGCTGCCATGAATTTCTTTAGCATCTGGTTTGGTAGTAAAAATTGAGGGTTTTAGGCTTTCAGAGCCAGAGTAGACAGTTAAGGGTGTATGTGAGACCTCTCCCTGTGGTGATTTTAGTCTCAAGTTAAAAACAAACCTTGATCTCACCAAAGCCATGATACTTTGTGTTTTGGTTCTTACGTCTGATTATAAAGTAAAATGGGGGTGGCATCCTTTGAGGGTGGTATATAAGTGACGTTCTGAGAGGTTACTAAGCAGCTGCTTATTCTGACTTTGCTACTTGTCCCTGGGGATTCGTTGGTGATAGGAAACAGGGAGTGATTGATGTTTGAGCTGGTAGGAGGTTTGCCTGGAAAGAATGCTTTGCAAGGGGGGTTGGCAAACCTTTTCTGTAAAGGGCCAGGTAGAACTATTTTAATAGGTTTTGCAGGTTGTATATTGTTTTTGTTGAATGTTGTTGTTGTTCTCCTTTTACAACCTTTTAAAAATACAAGAACCCTTTTTTTAGCTCTGGGACTGTACAAAAACAGGTTTGGCCCGTGGGCTGCCAACCCTGCTTTAGAAAAAATCAGAGACATAATGTTTTCCAGGCAAGGAAGAATAATAAGAAAAAAAGAGAAGATTTATGAATGTCTTGGTAGTAAGGATAGCCTAGCAGCTATTGTTAAATTTCTGTGTGGGGTCATAGTCTTCTAAAGCAAATGCCTTGGTGCTTGTTTTCCTCATATTAGGTAGCTTTGGTTAATAGTGAACTGGGCTGGGCCCAACGTAGAGGCCCCATTATCTCAGCCTGAGTCATTCACCTTTTAGGTATTGTATCATTTGGACAGCTAGCCCAACTCCCATGTGACTCACCTTTTATTGGGGCAGGGGGCAGCAGGGTGGGCACCAGACTTCAGCTGGTGCAACGTGAAGCAGTAGTAGTAGATAACAGCTATCACCAAAGGAGCCTGCCCAGGGTGTTGGCCTGTCTGCTTAAAACAAGTCTGCTTTTCTGACTTCCTCATTAGTAGAGTGGACCTAAGTGGGTGTGGGTGGCCAGGTCATTCTCTGCCGTGGCAACTGACATAAAAAGAGAGCACTTGGGGCCTGGTTGTTGGGTCCATTCCAGGGTGGCACTGGACTTGGAAACCTGCTTGACTAGCAAGAACATTAGCCGCTTCCTGTTCCAGGCTTGGGAGAGTAATACAAGGTCAAAGGGAAACAGAGAGCAGAATGATTAGTGGAAAAAGCACTGGACCAGAAGACTTCCGGTTCTAGTTGTGCCTTTGCCACTGACTGTATAGCCTCAAGCAAGTCATTTAATCTTTCTGGGCACAGCTTTGTTATTTGTAAAACAAAGGAAAGAATGTCTTGATGCACTGCTTATAAAAGAAGGAAATACAACTGAATGACCAAAATCTTGGTTATAGCACTTGTTTTTGTAATTGCTTATACTAAAATAATAAAGTAAAACACGCTCACTACAATAATTAGAAAAATATAGAAAGGCACACCGGCCACAGAAAAAGAACTATGGCTAACATTTTGGTGCACGTGTTTTGATTTCTTTTTTTTTCTATGCAGGTAGACATATTGGACATACTGTGACCTTATTTTTCCCTAACTAAAATGGAATCTTCCTTAACATTACTGTTCAGTAGCCTCCTTTTAAAGCTTAGCTATATAACCTGTTCATTTTGTTACAATGGTATTTAAAAATAGGGATTTTTACTAAATGCTTTGTCCATCTGAGTTGCTGTTGAGCGGTTGGTGTTGACAGCTGTAAGGCAGTAACCTTGAGGGTTTGGTGACAGTGGGAGGGGTTTTGTGGAACAAACACCAGACTTATTTGAAGAGTTCCACACAATAGATTCTCCTCTCTCCTATGGGAGCCAGAGGGTGAGATAAACTCGCAGATAATGGGTCTCTTCCTTCCTGGTGGTTATGAATAAATAATAGTGTGACAGATTCACCCTCTAGTGGTTGCTGGTAGTACTGAAATAGGAAGAATTCTCTCTGGTGAGACTTCCCTCTAAAGCTTCCATTGCTTGTTTCTGTTCTTTTCCTTAGTTGTTGGGTATCCCAAATGCTGTAGTGTTCAGTAACCTCTGTTTTGACAGAATCCAAAGTATTGTCTTTAGAAATTGGAGGCCTCAAATCATGTCTGGAACACATTTGTTGAGTAGCAGAGGTGATGTTGGGATGAACTGTGAAAATTAAAAGCTTCTACCAAAGCCCTACAAGCTTCTACCCTCCCCCTACAGTGGAGCATGGAGGCCTGTACTGTTTTCAGTCTTATCAAGTCCTCTTTTATAATTTCCCAAATAAGATAGGAGCTTAAATAAGAAATGTGTTTAAGGGTCTAATCCCAGCAGCTGTTTCCTGTGTGTAAATGCTTCATTTCCTGTTTAGCTGAATGCTTGTAAGAGTTGTTCTCAGACATTGTTTGCTGACTTCTTTGGTTTAACTCTGTTGTCTGAGGGTTTATTTCAGTCATTAGAGAGCTTAGCTGTCAGGTATCATTTTAGTGCTAAGCAGTCAGGATTTGGTTCTGTTTTTGTGATTAACATCTTTGAATGCTCGTTACTCTCCTCTGAGCTAGTAAACTTGATAGAAAAAAAGTTAGTTTTAATCTAACTGCAGATGCCTTTAAAATTGTCCTGTTATCTCCTTAAGGAAAATTGATCAGTATATCATTTATGCCAAGGAGAGGTAAGATCTAGTTTACTAGAACTGAAGTTATTCCTGCCTCCTGCCTTGGAGGTGAAGGGTCATGGGAGCTCACCAGGAAACCAGACAACAGCTTGATGTATTCTTTTCTTTTCGGTTCTTCTAATACTGCAGGAGCTATGAAGACATGATTGGTGAGGAGGTGCCGTCGGACCAGTACTATTGGGCTCCTCTGGCCCAGCATGAACGGGGAAGTTTAGCAAGCTTGGATAGCCTGCGAAAGGGCGGGGGCCCACCTCCCAACTGGAGACAGCCAGAGCTGCCAGAGGTGATTGCCATGTTAGGATTCCGCTTGGATGCTGTCAAGTCTAATGCAGCTGCATACCTGCAGCACTTGTGCTATCGCAATGACAAGGTGAAGACTGACGTTCGGAAGCTCAAGGGGATCCCAGTACTGGTGGGATTGTTAGACCACCCCAAAAAGGAAGTGCACCTTGGAGCCTGCGGGGCTCTGAAGAATATCTCTTTTGGGCGTGACCAGGATAACAAGATCGCCATAAAAAACTGTGATGGTGTTCCTGCCCTTGTGCGATTGCTCCGAAAGGCTCGGGATATGGACCTCACCGAAGTTATCACCGGTGAGTTACGGGCATCGGGGCAACTGCTGGGTTGAGGTTACTGTGACCCGTAGACCTGTTGAGAGCTAGAAGGACTTTGAGTCCTTTTACTTTCGACTCAAGGTTGTGAACTGGTGGTTTTGGGGGCAGATCTAGCTCTCACTGATTTCTTTGGATCACACAAAGTGTCAGAATCGGTTGCTGATATTTAAAACTCAGAAGATTTCATTTAAAATCATGGGTGCTTGCTTCTATTAAAAATGTGTGAGAACTGGCAGCAATGGACTGCCCTGCCACCTGACAGTAGTTGGTCTGAGCTGACTGGTACGCATGTTCTCCCATTTGCAGTAATCCTGCACATACTGTTATCTTTTTGCCAACTACTGCCATATTGCAAGTTGTCTCCCAGCACTGAAGCTGAGTATCTTCTGCTATTTTTCCACTCTCTTACAATTTCTTTTACGTATCTGCTTGTCCTGACTCACCTGCCTGGCATGTGTAGACATTTGGGCTTGTGATCTTTGCTTTGAAGTTATTTTTCATATTGTGGGTTGTGATCCATTAGTATGTATTGAACACAGTTTGGTGGCTCCCAGTCAGTCAGTATTTCAAGAGAAAGAACAAGAAGTGGAATAGGTTATTAGTTCTCAGCTAGGACTGATCTTGCCTGTTGGGGGACATTTGCAATGTCTGGAGACAGTTTCGCATTTCATAGCTTGGCTTGGTTGGGAGGGATGCTGTGAGCATCTAAGGAGTAAAGAGCATATATACTGCTCAACATCTAACAACGAACAGATCAGGTCAGCTTCCCACAACAAAGAAATATCTGGCCCAAGAGGGCAGTGGCACTGAGGTTGAGAAACTCTGGTGTAGATAGCCCAGAGAACATTGCTTATAAATAGTAAGTACTGTTTTATGAAACTTTATTTTGTGTTGTACATGTGTGTATGTACATGTTGAGCCATAATGTATATTTCTTACCATGGGTCACAGACAAAAGCTTGAATACCATTACAAGGTATTTGGTCATTGGGGAAGACTGAGAAATAATGGAATAAGGGATTCTCTTTGGCATTCTTCAAACAAACTATCTTGGGTGTTGGAGAGGTTTCTGATGAGTTGTCTTCTGCCAGGAACCCTATGGAATCTCTCATCCCATGACTCAATCAAAATGGAGATTGTGGACCATGCACTGCATGCATTGACAGATGAAGTGATCATCCCACATTCTGGTTGGGAGCGGGAACCTAATGAAGATTGTAAGCCACGCCATATTGAGTGGGAGTCGGTACTCACCAACACAGCTGGCTGTCTTAGGTAACGTAAGGGCTTCAAGAGTGTGAAGATTGAATTTTTTTTTTTTTTTTTTTTTTTAAAGATTTTATTTATTTATTTGACAGAGAGAAACAGCCAGAGAGGGAACACAAGCAGAGGGAGTGAGAGAGGGAGAAGCAGGCTTCCCGCCGAGCAGGGAGCCTGATGTGGGACTCGATCCCGGGTCTCCGGGATCATGACCTGAGCCGAAGGCAGTTGCTTAACCAACTGAGCCACCCAGGCGCCCCTGAATTTTTGAGGACTAACTTAAATTTAAGAAAGAAATTCTCTTTTAATTCTTTGACCTGTCATTCAGCTTCCTTTCCTATCCATATTGCATACTGTGACTCCAAGCTGTCTTACCTTTGTCAGTACTTATTTGTGTGCCCATATATTCGGTATGTTGGTTTACTTGTTCCCCTGCACATCCTCACTTCTGTGTCTCTTTGACTTTGTTCATTTAATTTTGTGAACATTTGTTAAGTATCTACCACATATAAGGCAATTGTCTAGTGTTGAGCTTGAGTGTGTCTGTGGCCCTGTCCTCAGTGACTTGTATTTCAAGTAAAGCTGCAACAAATGCAACATGAAGAATACAAAGTAATAGGAGGGTGGTGGTGTGTGAGGAGGAGATGTGTTCTTCCTTCAAACCACAGTGCGCTTGTCTCTTTATCCTTTTTTTTTTAAGTTTTTTTTTTAATATTTTATTTATTTGATAGATCAGAAATAGGCAGAGAGGCAGGCAGAGAAAGAGGCTGGAAGCAGGCTCCCTGCTGAGCAGAGAGTCTGACAATGGGGCTCGATCCTAGGACCCTGGGATCATGACTGGAGCTGAAGGCAGAGGCTTAACCCTCTGAGCCACCTAGGTGCCCCTTTTTAAAGGTTAAATCTCTATACCCAACATAGGGCTCAAACTTAAAACCTCAAGATCAAGAATTGCATGCTCTACTGAATGAGTCAGCCAGGCATCCCTCCTTATTTATCTTTTGAGGTAAACTCAAAAGTGCCTATATTTCATGAAAGTTTTCCTGATTTCTTTTTGTATCCTATAAATGCTTCAGTATTGTCTTTCTGTCTTTGGAATATACCCCTGTGTGCTGTGACCCTTTCTTCATTTATACTTCTTGTGAGAAGTATCTGATCTTCAAGTATTGTTGGTATACCTTATTTAGACCCTCCCTAGTCTTGTGTCATCCCCCCAAACCCCCTGGCCTTGTTATACATGTCCTGAAAACAGGAATTGCCTTACTCAGCTTTCTCTCAACTGCAGTGCCTTGCTTTTAACAAGTACTCACTAATTGTTATAGTAAAATGAAAAGGTATGGAGGAGGCTTGTAGATGTGGATGATATTAAGGGAGGATTTGTAAATCTGAGTCATCTTGAAGCCTCTCCCTTCCCTCTCAGGAATGTCAGCTCAGAGAGGAGTGAAGCTCGTCGGAAACTTCGTGAATGTGATGGTTTAGTGGATGCCCTCATTTTCATTGTTCAGGCTGAGATTGGGCAGAAGGATTCAGATAGCAAGGTAAGTTAATGGCTGTGTGAATTCCATTCACAGCAACCATGAAGGTACCTGTAATGCAGACCTCACCATCTCAGGCTTCAAGGGACATTAGGTATCTGTACCAATCCCTGCTCCCTAAAGTAGATGTTCACCTTAGAAGAAAACAGTTTTCTTTAGAATTTCCTTTACCTGTATCATCTGTTTTAAAGCTTTATAGCTTTTTTTAAGCAATTTTTAAAAAAGATTTTATTTATTTATTTGACAGAGAGAAACACAGCCAGAGGGGGAACACAAGCAGAGGGACTGAAAGAGGGAGAAGCAGGCTTCCCGCTGAGCAGGAAGCCTGATGTGGGGCTCGATCCCTGGTCTCCAGGATCATGACCTGAGCCGAAAGCAGTCGCTTAACCAACTGAGCCACCCAGGCGCCCCAAGCTTTATAGCTTTATTTCCCCAGTTATATATTTCCTAAGTAGGAAAAACTCAGGGTGATCCTCACTTTTGTGTCACGCACCAAATGGTGGCAGAAACCTTCCATTAGCCTGAGGCTGCAGGGATTTTGAGAAGTTTGGTGTGTTCAGGAGGCTTGTGGGTCATGATGGATGGGGCTATGCTTTTGGGGATAGGTATTTTAATACTTGAATCACGGAAATCCGTACTTGCTGGGAAATCATTATAGATGTTCTTCTTGCTCACTGAGCCCTTTATCTTGTGTTCCGAAGCTTGTGGAAAACTGTGTTTGCCTTCTTCGGAATTTGTCGTATCAAGTTCACCGGGAGATCCCACAGGCAGAGCGTTACCAGGAGGCACCTCCCAATGTTGCCAATAATACTGGGCCACATGCTGCCAGTTGCTTTGGGGCCAAGAAGGGCAAAGGTGAGTCTTGGTTCTTTGTTCCTTGCTCTTTAATGTAGGATGGGAAGGGGAAGGTACACTTTTAGCTTTAGGTACAAAATACTTGCTGAGCTCTATATGAGTCTTCCTAGTCAAGGATGTCTTCTTGCTCTGCAGCTGCTTCCCTGTGTCGTGTGCTTCATTCAAGGCGGTGATAATGGTGGTGGTGGTGGTACTGGTATCAGTTTTGGGGCAGCGAAGGACAAGAACTCAACTAATCTGGGGCCTTCTCCCCATTCCTCCTTTGTGTTTCCTGTGTTTTTCTTTTTCTCCCTGCTTTCCTACTTATTTGCCCATGATCCTGTTGACATCACTCTCCTGCATTTTTCTTCTTCCTTTCTTTTCTGCTTTCCACCTTGGGTGATGCACTGGAAGATGAGTGGTTCTCCAGAGGTGAGTGGAATCTTTTAAGATGCTTCTCTACTTCTAATTTGCATGCTTTGGTTTTAGCTTCCCTAGTATTTCCTAACCCTTCCCTATGGATGCATGTAGGAAAATTCAGTTGAGGAAGACCATCAAAACAAGTTCAGCTCTTGGGAGCCAGTGGCTTATGGCATGCTATTCCTGGGCAGCAGTTCCAGTTACCAGAACTCAGGACCACAGCAACAACAGTGCTAATCCTCATCTTATCTGTCTGTTGCCTGTTTTCTATCCTTGTTTCTGTGCAAACCCCTGCTGGGATGGGGGAGGGGAGCTTGTTTTTTTTGTTTTGTTTTGTTTTTTGTTTTTTTTTTAGGTGTCTCCCCTCCCGTTCCCATCCCCCGCCCCCATGCATCTCTGATCCAAAAAGATTTTGACTGAAGAATAAAAAGTTCACTAAGTGGACTCTTTCCTTTCCCAAACTTTTTACCCCTCTCTCCTTTTTTTTAATTTCCAAAGGGAAAAAAATCACAGAGGATCCAGCAAATGATACAGTGGATTTCCCTAAAAGAACTAGTCCAGCTCGAGGTAAGTTATCTTTTTCTTTTTAGTCTCCAGGAATCTCATACACATAGTCCACAGATGAGTGTCAGGTAGCCTAACAGTAGACTGTGCAGTATGAACACTGTTCTCTTTCCTCCAACTCTGGATGTGGAGTGATGGTGAAACATTGGGAAACTGGTATTATAGCAGTAGCTTATGAAGGACTTGTTTTGGCAGCTTGTCAGATTATTGGAGGATGGGTAAGGTCCTGATAGCAGTATAGGCCAGAAATGTAAGCGCCCTAAGTAACTGCTACAGTTCTTAGGACTCAGTCATTACCTGTTATAAGAAGCTTCTTTCTCACAATTTGGGTGTTTATATTTATTAGTACAGTGGGTTTATAATTCATAGCTCTTAACAGATATAAAAACTTTACATGTTGTTAAATCTAGGATAGGCCCTTTTACTCAGTTGTAGTAAAGATGGGCTGAATGGCTCAGTTAAGTTAGAAACAATTCATGTGAGCTGAGGAATCCATAATCCTGAGTGCTCTCAGTGGGCAAATGGATCCCCAGAGTGCCAAGGCCATAGTAAACTGTGAGAGAGAAGAGACAAGGAGGAAGGAGAGAGAGGAGTTATGTATGTCTGTTCTCTTACCATGGATAAATTATTCTTAAGAAGACATAACTCAAGGGGCGCCTGGGTGGCTCAGTTGGTTAAGTGACTGCCTTTGGCTCAGGTCATGATCCCGGAGAGCCGGGATCGAGCCCTGCATCGGGCTTCCTGTTTGGCGGGAAGCCTGCTTCTCCTTCTCTCACTCCCCCTGCTTGTGTTTCCTCTTTAGCTTTGTTTCTGTCTGTCAAATAAACAAATAAAATCTTTAAAAAAAAAAGAAGGCATAACTCAAGTTGGCTGTTGCGTTGGTGGGAGAGTATAGGGAACCTAATGGCATAGGAGCATAAATCCATTAATCCAGAGTATTGCAGCTGGACTCCAATCAGCCAGAGCCTCGCTGGTACTGACTAGCTTTCTCTGTTTTTCTGTCCTTTCTTGTGTAGGCTATGAGCTTTTATTTCAGCCAGAGGTGGTTCGGATATACATCTCACTGCTGAAGGAGAGCAAGACTCCTGCCATCCTAGAAGCCTCAGCTGGAGCTATCCAGAACTTGTGTGCTGGGCGCTGGACGGTGAGTACCTTTTAGAAAATGGATTTAGAGGTGGGAGAACTCAGCTAATAGTTTGCCACCATTTGTAATCTGTTCCATCTCTTTCCATGTGTTACTTCTAGTATGGCCGATACATTCGCTCTGCTCTACGTCAAGAGAAGGCTCTTTCTGCCATCGCCGACCTCCTGACCAATGAACATGAGCGGGTGGTGAAAGCTGCATCTGGAGCACTGAGAAATCTGGCCGTGGATGCTCGCAACAAAGAACTCATTGGTAAAGAGTTGGATGTAAACCATTAGTTCATCATTGAGTACAGAGCCTTTCATCTGGCTGATGCTATTTAGTTTATTATTGAAATGAGAGAGGAGGGATCCCAGTAGCTCTCTGTAGTTTGCAACTCTGAGCATTCTAGTTTAATCATTCTTAGAAAGACAAGAAGTGATGACTCTTCAAAAACAGAACAGAAAGAGCTTTATTTGTTAAGCATATCATTTGTTAGTAGGCATTGTTAATACTTCCGGCATGTTCTCATTGATCATGACCTCCTTACAGAGGTCCAATTTTTTATAGAAAAGGAAACCAAGGGCCAGGGAAGAAGTTATGTAATTTGCCCAGAGTTAATATAGGTGGGCTATGGCAGAGCCCAGTTTTTTTATTAAATTCATAATGACTATTTCATTGAACTATTACAATCTAAATATGTAAATGTTTTCATTAGACTATCGGAAAAGACTAGCATATTTGATATAAAATATTGACGTTGTTTTAATGTGACTGGAGGAGAGAATAAAGGAATAAGAAGGACCATAAATTCATGGCTATTCCAGGTCCTTTGCTTTTCTGGTATGATAGTCCTATAGCAGAATGAAGTTGATCCCTGGGGACAATACCTACATTTTCTATGATCAGTGTAGTTAAGTGTAGTCTTAGGCTCCTCGTAGCTGGACTTGGCTTGTTCTCCCTGCACACATTCGTTTTCTTTTCTTTTCTTTTTTTTTTTTAAGATTTTTTATTTATTTGACAGAGAGAAATACAGCCAGAGAGGGAACACAAGCAGGGGGAGTGAGAGAGGGAGAAGCAAGCTTCCCGCTGAACAGGGAGCCCGATGTGGGACTCGATCCTGGGTCTCCAGGATCATGACGTGAGCCGAAGGCAGTCGCTTAACCAACTGAGCCACCCAGACGCCCCCTATTTGTTTTCTCTTAATGCTATAGGTAAACATGCTATTCCCAACTTGGTAAAGAATCTGCCAGGAGCGCAGCAAAGCTCTTCCCAAAATTTCTCTGAGGACACCGTGGTTTCTCTCTTGAACACCATCAATGAGGTTATTGCTGAGAACTTGGAGGCTGCCAAAAAGCTTCGAGAGACACAGGGCATTGAGAAGCTGGTGTTGATCAACAAATCAGGGTGAGCTTAATGCTTAAAATGATGACTGGAAGTGTTTGGTATGAGAGGGGAGCTGCTAGGAGGGAGTGCTCCCCTTTCGCTTTCTAAGGTTATTTTCCTTTATTTACATGTGAAGCATGAAGAGATATTGCTCTGTTTTTTTGTCTTGATGTTGGGCTATCAGTTGATAACCTGGTTTTCCATCAAACGTTGTGTGTGTGTGTCACTGTTGGGGACAGAGTACAGAACTTGGTAAATACTTGATCTTGCCCATTTTGGCATTTCTAGTTACATTGTCTTAGAAAATACAGGTTCTCAGCTTCTTCTCTGGTCTTAATGTCCAAATTCCATCTGGTGTTACTTTCCTCAAAAGGACCCGTTCAGAAAAAGAAGTCCGAGCAGCAGCACTTGTATTACAGACAATCTGGGGCTATAAGGAACTACGGAAGCCACTGGAAAAAGAAGGGTGGAAGAAATCAGACTTCCAGGTAGAGCAACTATGGGGCCTGAGGCGTGTACCTTTTTGTACTGGGTCTCATGTACCACTCTGTCTTTGGTTTCTTTTGCTTCACTGTCACATAAAGTCCTAGTTTATCCCAAGTCTCTGTTAGTGAGGAAATCATTTAGCTTACTCCTCCTCCGCAAAAGAATGATGCCAATGCTTCATTTGCTGCCCAGACAGCTGTGGTCTCCCTCTGCATCACAGCATGCTGTCAGTGCTGGTTGTGACAAGGGAGGGTGGCCTTTTTGACTTTTCCCCAAATCTGCCATAGCCCTTTGAAGGAATTTGCCAGAGACTATGTCACCTTCTAATAATATGAGTGTTTGGTACCTCTGTTGTCTCCTGAACACCATCAGGAACATAAATAGAAGCTGTAAACATCCTAGGTTGTTTCACTAGATAGGTATTTATTAAACCTGTATGAGTCCTCTTTTGGTAAGAGTTGTTATTAGAATAGAGACCTAAAGGTCTGTGCCCACTGGGGAATAAGATGGGGTGAATTCAGTATTCTGTGACATTGTTGAGTTTTATGTTTGCCTCCAGGTGAATCTAAACAATGCTTCTAGAAGCCAGAGCAGTCATTCATATGATGACAGCACTCTCCCTCTCATTGACCGGAACCAGAAAACAGGTACAGTATCCAGGGGGGCATATCCCTCTGCTTTTGTTCTACCACTGCTGTTCTTTAGTGGGCAGACTGCCTAAGGTATAGAATATATATTTATTACTAAATGAGCTTGTCTTTTAGTAGAGGGTAGTAGTACTTCATCTGGGGATTGTACGAGGTAGGATCCTCTATCCCTTCTTGTAGGCTTACAGTGACAGGACAGTGAACCCTAGTCTCACCATATTCTCTCTTTGAGAGAGAAAGGACATCTGTCATTGTACAAATGCAAGGTTTACAACACAATGATTTGATATATGTATATACCGTCTAATTGCTTTTTAAATACCCATGTAATACCAAGTAATATATTGGCTGTTGAAAACAGAAAATACAACCAGAAAAATAAGAAAAACAAAACCACTTACTTCTATTACCCAGAGATAACTGCTGCTCTTTGTGGTTTTATCTTTTGCCATGTGAGCAAATACACTTTTTCCCAAAAGATGAATTATATATTTTATTTTATGAAATGTTTTCTTTTTCATGGAATTATATATTGTAACCCTTATTATCTTGATGACGCTTGGCTTTTCCTCAGTTGGGGCTCTTGAAATACGGTGTGAGGATGGATCCCCATGTCTGTTGACATTTGTGCCGATTGTGCGAAAGCCCTGGTGGTGCATGCACACTGGCGGGGATGCCAGGCCAAACCAGCCCTTGCGGTCTTTATTGCCATGGACTCACAACTTAAAAAAAAGAGCCGGTTTCATTTAAGAATATACTTGATGGAGCTGTAGAAATTAATTTTACCGTATCTAACCTTGAGAATGCATCTTGAAGATCCTGTGCTGTGTACAAAGCATGATGGTCGACCTGAGGAACAGCACTTGTGCCATATTTGGAGTTTTCAAGGGGACTAGCCACTCTTCTTATGGAATGTCATTTTTCCTTGAAAAAAGAAAAAAAAGGAAAGACCAACTACAGCTATTCAGACTTGGATATTTGCTAGGTATTTTCTCAAAAACGAGGGCAGTGAACTCGTCACTGAGGAAAAATAAGTGACCACACTTGTTGCCTGAATTTTCAAGTGAATATGTTAACTTTGGCAAACTTATACCTGCCACTATGAGCCGGGTAACACCCCAATATTTAAAAGTCTTTTTATTGAAATCAGTGGTCATAGTAATGAATGTGACTTTTTTTTTGATGTTGTATAATGAAATGTGTTAACATTTAGAAGATCTGCATTACTCTATGAACCAGTATTTTCCAAGTGACCAAGGCATGGTGTTTCAGAATCATGCATGGGTAATTGACCCATTCAAAGTGCAAGACAAAACAGTGCATTCTAATTTAATGAAGTATGAGGAGATCATTCATTTGGATTCAGGTTCCATATTGTCGCTAACCTTAGGGGAACCGTACTTGTTGAGTGTTAGTATGCTATCAAAGAATATCTACAGTTATCTGTAAAGATTGTTAAAGTTCTCCCTTCTTCCAATGCTTTATCTGTGGGAGTCTGGATATTCCTCATATACTTCAACTAAGATTACATCACATTAGATTGAATGCAGAATGGATATGAGAATCCAGCTGTCTTCTATTAAGCCAAACTTTAAAGAGATATGCAAAAATGTAAAACAAACAACAAAAACCTGCCCTTTTTTTAAAAATATTTTATTTATTTGATAGAGAGAAACACAGCCAGAGAGGGAACACAAGCAGGGGGAGTGAGAGAGGGAGAAGCAGGCTTCCTGCTGAGCAGGGAGCCCCATGTGGGACTCGATCCCCGATCTCCGGGATCATGACCTGAGCCGAAGGCAGTTGCTTAACCAACTGAGCCACCCAGGTCCCTAAAAACCTGCTTTTTAAAAACATTAAAAGTTTTATGTTCACATGGAATAAGTTTCTTGTTACTTTTAAGTGAAATAAATATTTAAAATTTCTCAGTTCAGTAAAATAGTAATACATATGGCCCACACTAGTGAATGCTTTTTTGATCTTCATAATTTTTAAGTCTGTAAAAGGGATCTGGTGAGCATATAATTTGACAATTGCTGGCTTAGAGTGAGTGGTTTCTTATGTTAGGAGTCCTTTGGAAAGGGATCTCTTTAAGTCCCATGAGGGCTTTGTCTACTCTCTGGCACATAGTGGGTGCCTAGCAAAAATTTGATGAGATGGAGGGAGGACAGACCAGAGAGCAATTTTTATGATGAGTATAGAATTTGAAGAGTTGGTTTTTGACCTGGATAACTTTCTGACTCTGTAGATAAGAAACCTGATCGGGAAGAAATTCAGATGAGCAGTATGGGATCAAACACAAAATCATTAGGTAGGTGATTAATTTCTGCCTGAGAACATGGAGTAATATTTCACTGGGTTGAGAACCGTCTAGTCTTGCAGTTTTTTTCTAGCACCTTCACCATGTACCATCCTGGGAGAGCATTCATTGGCTGGACATTTCTGTTTGTAAGGATATGAAGAGGTTTAGTGAAACTTGATTTGTCTTCTTTCTTCCACATTCCCACATATGCAAAGTTTAAAAAAAAAAATCATTCTCTGCCCCCACCCCCATTTACTACAGAATTAAGTATGGGTCCTTAAACTGTTAAAGCCTTTCACAGCTGGCCCCAGGCTCCCTCTTCATCTCTTCCATGTACTCTGTTTCAGCCCCCCTGGTCTAATTTGCTATGTTGTCTCCTCATATTTTTTGATTTTGCTCAGGTAATACCTCCTACTGGAATGCCCTTCCCTTTTCCTTTGCTAAATTTTCTTCATCCCCAAAGGCTTAATTAAGTTCTGTCTCTTTTGTTAGGCCCTTCCTGACTGTTAGCAGCACACCTTACTCTCTCTCCTCTTAATTCCAGTACTATTTACATACAGACAGCTTGCTTCTGTTTAGCTTTATTATCCTGTGTTCTGCAAGTTCTTCTTAAGTCCAGGACCTTAAGTGAAGGACCAGACCTTAAATGCCTTTCTGGAACATTTGACCGAGTTTCCTTTCTGACAGGGGTGCCTAATTCACTCTTCTCTGCTTAATTTATGTTGTACACCAGAGGGACTGTCCTGTTGTACTTTTTTCACTAGATAACAACTATTCCACACTGAACGAGAGAGGGGACCACAACAGAACACTGGATCGATCTGGGGATCTAGGTGAAATGGAGCCATTGAAGGGAACACCCCTGATGGTAAATTCTCTTTTATGTACTGTTGTCCTTCTAAGGCTAGTTCTGTTTTGAAACTTCCATGTTTTGAGAAATAGGAAAACAAGTACCTGGTGAAAGATAGTATTCTTTCCTGGTAGGGATTTTCAGGTGAAGTAGGAGTTTTGACTCAGGTTGGGATTTCTTGGGTCATAATTCTGTGATGGTCGGGTTAGGGGACAGAAGATGAGAAATGTATTTTACTCATGTGACTAATGCTAATTGATGTATTCTCATACATTCTCTTCCTGTCTCTGTCTTTTCTCAGATATCTTGGCCTTTTCTTACTGTTCTCTTGTTTTGTTTGAGTTGACCAGTTTTGGGACTTTTCCTTAGATCTGGCGCATACTCACGAGGTTTCTATTTCCTTACTCTCATACTAACAAATTGCATGTGTTCACAGCAGGACGAGGGGCAGGAATCTCTGGAGGAAGAGTTGGATGTGTTGGTTTTGGATGATGAGGGGGACCAAGTGTCTAACCCCTCGATGGTATGTCCTCCAGCCACCCCCAAGATCATCTTGAGGAAGGAGGTCCCTCTGTGCCAGCAGTTTGCCAATCATGCTGATCTGATCAAGCCAGAGACCCTAGTTTCAGCCACTTGGAGCTTGGGGTTGCTGCTTCTGTGATTGTTGCCTCTTACAAGGCTGGGACTTGCCTTTGGTGATCTGATTCTCCATTATGTGCTACTTTCCTCCCTCCAGATTTGCTCAACTGTCATTTGCTTCTCATTCCCAACCCTATTAACATCTCTTTCTCTTTTTTTCCCTACAGCAGAAGATTTAGCACCACTATCTCCGCTACATCCGAGCTTATAATATATGTACTTTTATTTTTTGGTGGTGAAATGGACTGATGATTTTTCCCATTCTTCGCTGGACTGTTGTGCCAACTGCCAGGCTGCCTCCTGCCCTTATAGCCCTAAGTGGCTGCCTTCTTTCCACCAACTCCTAACTTTTTCCAGTGAAGCTTAATTGTCCTTCTTCCCCCCTCAAGTCCCCTCCAGTTGCTCCCAAGAAGCCTGACTCAGTTGTATGCATATCTCGAGAAACTGCTGCAGATTAGCTTTTTTTTTTTTTTTTTTTTTTACCAGTTCTCCTTGGGACTCTTGGCCTTGTATGGAGGGAGGGAGGGAGCAAGTGGGAGTCCTCACTGGAAGCCATGGGAAGAATTGGAAGTTACATGCTGTATATGCAGTGTCCAGCACTCTGATAAACCGATGATTCTTAATCAACATTTTTTTCCCCTGATGGGGAAAGGACTTTCATTATTTTGGAGAATGGGAAGTGTGAGCTCTTCCCTTATTCCTGATGACTATTTTTGAGTCAAAGAAGTCTGGCAACATTGGCACATTCCACCTGGCAAGGGCCCTTGAGTAAGTGAAGGTCTTTTAGAACTGAGATTAAGAAACCTTGCTCTCATCTCCAGGGCAGGGACCATCACGGACCTACAGACTCCATCTCTTCTCCAAGCCTCATGACAACGCTGGGCTGCTGCTGTTGGCCCTTACTGAGGCTGTCCTTAATCTTCCTCTCCCATCCTGGATAATGTATGCTGACTTGACCTGACCACTTGCAAGAGGCTGTAGAAAGAGGAGAATGTATCAAGGAAGACTTTTTGGGTGAGAAGGAGCAGAAAGATATCTTCTGGGGAGGAGAAGAACCTCTAGGAGGAGTTAGTAGGAACGTACAGAATCGGTTAGTCTGAAACTGACAGGAAGCTTTGAAGCTGGCTTCCCCCCCTGCCCTTATGTCTCCTTTTCCTGCCTGGATGGCCCTGCCCTCCCCGCCTCTTCCCTGGATTGGTTGGCTGACAAAAGGACTGGATGTATATGCTCCTGCCCCCTTTACCCTTAAAAGGTGGGGATCGCCCCTGGATTTGCCTCTTCTTTGTGCCTTTGGCCTGGGGTGCATCTCCTCCTTCCCTTTCATGTGCCTTTCTTTGCCTCTGTGGTCTCATTTTCATGATTTTGCAAATTATGTTTTGTTGCTTTCTTACCCACTATTGGCCCTATATAGCAGAAAGGAGAGGTGACCTAGAGAACCTCAGATTCTCCGTTGGGAATTGGTAGAGCCTCTGATTTCAGCCATTCAGCTTTTGCTCAATAGTATATGGTTGGGATTCTGCAAAAATCCTCTTCTGATGAATCTCAAAATGTGGGAGGAGTGAGTGGTGTGGCTCTTACTCCTTAGTTGCTCAAAATTTACCATCATCTCTGAAGTGGCCGGGGGGAAGTCATATCTATGCCCTCCCTCCCAGCCTCCCCTGCCCTCCACCCCAGTACCTCCTCCTCTCAGTTTAGTGTTCATTAGTGGGTTGGGCTAGAGGAGTCAGCTGCTCTGCAGGTTTTTTTTTTGTTTTGTTTTGTTTTTTAACCCTTCTCCTTTTTTGCCTTTTACTCCTCCCCTTAATCTAAAAGCTCTGTTGAATGCAACTGGAAATCTTTATCCTTCTCTCTCCCCCTCCCCTTATATATTGAGGCTATGTATGGGGTAGGAGAAAAGTGCACAGCCCACCACCCCTCTTCCCTTCCCTTCTGCATTAGAATCCCTTATTTACCCTTTTTCCCCTCCAATTTCTTCCCACTCCTTTTCTGGCAAAAAGGAGCCGTTCCCCCTCTTTGACCCTAAGAACATACTGCACAGGGGAAATTGCCCCCATCTGGACCTGGCTCTACTCTTGGTTTCTCTTCTCTTCTGCTCTTTTCCTGGTGCTCTTTTTCTCGGTGGGGTGTGGGTAATAGAACAGCCATGGGCTTTTGGGGACCTTTAACTATTTTATTTTCTTTTTTGTTTATAAAAACACTAAACATTCAATTCCAGAGAACCAAAAATCCCACTTCCCCACCGAACACTACTAAGGGGCATGTCTTCTGCTCCGTACCTTTCCTGTTTTTCTTTCTCTCTTGTTAATGCTTTTAAAAACAAATGAGTTTTTTATATAAATAAAGTTTTTAAAGTGTGTATGTGGGGGGTCTGTGTCATTTCTTCACTTTAAGCTGTATCTCTTCCCTCCTTTTCATCTTGGTTACTTCCTTATGTGTATCCGTGTCCTCCTCCTCTCCAGAGCAGCCAGAAGGGGGTTGTACCAGGATGGATTTATTGTGAGCTCAGTCCCAACTCTTACCAAGCAACATTCTTTTTATTTACATGTGAAACATTTTTCTTCTTAAGATTCTTAAAAATTAAATGTGGCTAAGTAAAACACAAGAAACCTATTGCCAACTTATAGATAGGAAACTGAAGTATAAGGGATTAATGACTTCCTTAGTCACTGGAGTTCTTTTGCAGATTTGATAAAATGAATGTTGAACAAAGCCCACTGCAATACATGGCCCTTTTAAACATTTAACATTTATGACTAGAAGGTTAGAAGCTACCAACTGCAACTCCCCTCCTAATAAATAAGAAAATGTGTAATTAAAAGACTCATGTATATAAATACTGAATACTGGGCCACAGTGTTGCTTTTCAGGCTCTCTCTAATCCTTCAGTAAGAAGATAAGGGACGGACCTATAGCTGCTCTTGTGTCTTACCAAATAATATATGGATGGGTAGCAAACAGTTACTGAGTTGCTAGGGATTGCCTTTACTGTAGAGGCCAAGGATTAAGACCTACGGAAAGAGACTTATTTTTCTGGGGCTCCTATTTCCTGTTATATAAGTAAAAAACTCAAGAATTTATGTAAAATGCTTGCTGTATGCCCAATCTTTAGATTAAAAATCTATAGCTTCTGATGATGGTCATGTCTCAATTTTTGTTGAACTAGGTCTTGGGTATGAAAACTTCCTTGGGCTAGTGAGACCAGGAAATCTAAGCATTATAGCTGGTCTCTTGTGTCTAATAGTTCTGGTTTTAGACTAGAAGCATGAGTCACAGAGCCAAAAAGCTATCAGAGTTATTTCCAAAGAGGTTTGATAGCTTCACTTGAGATGGTTTTCTATCTCTGGAAAAAACGGGCTACTGGTGAATAGCCTTTATTTCTGTTATTATCCACTGATACTGAGCTATAAACAAATGTTACTCTTTTCCCCCCATCCCTGGGTTGGTCTATTTGTTTCATCTCATTAAATATTTATTGAGCATCTTCTATGTGCTAGGCGTTGTGGGCGTTAGGGTGAGAGAATGAAATGGATGGACACTTTCTCTTTACAATCCATGAGAATCCTATGTGATTAAGATGTGTGGTCTTTATTTTTTACAGCTCTACACCCAACATGGGGCTTAAACTCGTGACCCCAAGATTGAGTCACTTGCTGTATCAGCTGAGCCAGCCAGGCACCCTGATATGTGCTGTTTTTTTTTTTTTTTAATTTTTTTTTTTAAAGATTTTATTTATTTATTTGACAGATCACAAGTAGAGAGGCAGGCAGAGAGAGAGGAGGAAGCAGGCTCCCTGCCAAGCAGAGAGCCTGATGTGGGCCTCGATCCCAGGACCCTGAGATCATGACCTGAGCTGAAAGCAGAGGCTTTAACCCACTGAGCCACCCAGGCACCCTGATTTGTGCTCTTTTAAAAATGTTTCTCCTCTCTGCTTCTACCTAAAATAAGGTGTTAAACAGAATGTTCTGTAAATTCCCTATGTCTCTAAGTGTCTTGACACTGATTTAGTAATGCTTTGGAAGCCTGTTGGTATCTCCTACTAATACCAACTTTAGGAATCCTGTGGATTTTGTCAAGATTTGCTGATGTATTCCTTGATCCCTGAGAGCCTGAGTTTTCTGGAAGTGGTTATAGATGATGCTCCACCAGTCTTCTGTCTCAGTGAGGCCTTTTTTTTGAACATATTTGTGAAATAGTTAGCTGTAATGGGTCCTGCTATAATATACTTTCTGACAGCTCAAAGCTACTTGGCCACTTGTTCTTTCTTACTGAACTCAAAGTACTTTGTTACAGAGTGGAAATATCTCCCCCAGGAAGAACTAAGGACCAACCACCCTTTCTAGATCATTATTTCTCATTTTTGTCTTTCTATCTGGAGTATAGGATAGTAGAGATTGATCTTGGTATTTTCATGGATAGACTTAATAGACCAACTAGAGCTCACCTTCTGGATCTGAACACGTGCACAAGAATTATCTGGGAAGCTTAAAGACTGCAGATCCCTTTGTTCTATATCCAAAAACTGAAAAAAAAAGTCACTCAGGAATCTGAAATCTTAGTAAGTCATCTAGGTTATTCTGATGCCTGTGGTCAGTTAATTGCAACTTGAGACCCTGATCAGTTAATGACTTAGCTTAAGGTTCTAGCCTCAAACTGGAATCCAGGATAACTGGCTCCAGCTCCTCTGGCACTATTGCTAGTTCCATGGTGTGTGTGATGATAATCACAGTAAGGGAGAATTCATAAAGAAAACTTGATTTCAGAGTAATAATTTGCTTACAGTCGAATTTGAGATAATAGTGATAGGCTGGTAAGTAGGTAGGAAAGACTTCTTACAAATTGTGTCCTACAGATAACATCTAGGCTACTGTGAGGTGACAGGATGCTAGTCCTTGATTTAGGGCCTCGTAGTGCAGAGAGAATCTTTTGGAGTTGCTGACTTTGACGAGCATATCCCTTCTGGCTACAAAGGGTGCTTGAGCTGGAGAACTTGTGGCCCCATTTGCCAGAGCCAGGGAGGTGTGTCTGGAAACTTAAACCACTCCTGAAAGACAGACTACCTCAAGACAGCACACAAAAAAAGAAAAAAGACATCGTAGGAGTGAATTTCTTTTACTTTCCTGTTGTCTGACAGTCACTTGAAGCATTAGGTCTTCAGCTGACCCACATGGAAGGTAGGGCAGACATGGATGGAGAGAAAGCTGGAGGAAGTGAGGCAGGGAAAGCATGAAAATAATCATTTTGGTCTGTGTGCATTATCATCTCCTGACTTAGTTTTTCTCCTCTTCATGTGGTCTGAAGTGACCAGGACCAGCTATCCATAAATGGATGAGTTAAAAGCTTTATTACACTTGTTAGTATGCATTGTAAGAGCTGTAAACATTGTAAGTGTGGTGTTTGATTTTTAGCTGAGGAAAATGCTGCATTTCTCTCCATGTACATCTCTATTGTTGAAAAGGACAGGTTCTTCAAGTGAGGATGCAGAAGAGAATACGATCTTGCTCTCTTTCCGCAGATACTGTAGTGTTAGGGCACAGTCTGAATGCCCTAAAGGTGGTTGTCCCTGAGGAAAAGAAAATCTGGGTTAAAGTTTTGTGAGGCATGTATTCCGCTCTTGTCTTCATGCCCTTTTTCCTCCACCTTTAAGGCAGGGCCAGGTTAGCATTGGTCTTGTGCGAACTTTGGGCTCTGGGTCTTTTTACAACCCGCTTTTGTCAGAATCAGGTGGGTGGAGTGTGTATAACTGGGACTAGTTCAGGCTTCTGTTGGCATTTTGGTAGATTAGATAATCTGAAATGTCATTTCGGCAGAAATAAGATGCTGGGTAAATATATTTATAAACCTTAGGAACACATTGATGAGCAAGCATAAAAATAAGAAATCTACAGTTCTTCAAAATGAAGTGAATACTGGAATCCTAAGAAGTAAGCAGTTGTTAAAAGCTAGCTTTACCCAGAGTTTTTGCCAAGCTCAGCAGACTTTAAGCATCTCTTTTAGTGACTATATAGGGTATGGGAAATAGGAAATGAAGAATTTTGCAGGTGACTCCAAGTAAAGCTGGAATACCCTCTGTCAAGGTGAGTAAGAAATGAACTGTATAGAAGGGAGCAGCAAGGAACTTACTTGTCTCAACCATGGTGCTAGACGGGAGGAAAAAGGTGGACAGTATCTTTCCTGAGAATTCATAACCGCAAGATGGCCCTATGTGGGTTTTCAGTACAAATTTTTGTTCACTGCCTGTGTGGTCCAAAAAAATCGTAAGTGGGGAATTGAAAGTGGTACTTAGTTGGTCATGCCTGCAGGTGATTTCCAGAGACAAATGCAAACCATGTAATGCTTCAGTTCCCATAGAGATACTCCTAAGGCAGATGAGCAGTCCTGTTCCAAAATGATGACGCACAAAGAAATAAGGCCCTATGAGTGAAAGGGATGGACAAAAAGACACAGAGGCCGATCCTTAAATACTTATAATGTTGGTGTCACACAGATAGTAATGAAATAACTTTTTTTTTTTTTAAAGATTTTATTTATTTATTTGACAGATCACAAGTAGGCAGAGAGGCAGGCAGAGAGAGAGGAGGAAGCAGGCTCCCTGCCGAGCAGAGAGCCCAATGCAGGCTTTGATCTCAGGACCCTGAGATCATGACCTGAGCCAAAGGCAGAGGCTTTAACCCACTGAGCCACCCAAGCGCCTTGAAATAATGTTTTGATTATAAACTAAAGTTTGGAAGTAAGAGAGGACAGCAATCAGATTTTTAAAAAGCCATTTTTAATTAGGAAAAAGACAAAGTTGAACTAAAAACAGATAAAATAGGTTGGAGAAGTTAAAGGGCTACTAGTGAAATGGGAAGTTAGTTCCCAACAAATTACCCAGATTGAGTTCCACAGAAGAAGAAAGAGAAGAAGGAAGAATGGAAAATAGCAATGATGTTGAGGTTGGGACGAGAGAATAAGGTTTCATGTACATTATCTGAAGCTCCAGGAGGAAATTATAAGAAGAAGCAATATCCAAAAGTAGGATGGCAGATAAATTTTCAGATTTGGTGGAAGTCACCAGACCTCAGATTAAGGAATCCTGATGAATTCGAAGCAAGATTTAAAAAGCAACTCATTTCTAGAGACAGGGAAATGCAGAAAGCTTAAAATCTTGAGGATCTAGAGCAAAAACATAAACTACCTGTAGAAAACGTGGAAGGGTAACTCAGCATTAACAATGAAAGCCAGAAACCTGAAATTCTTAACCACTCATCCTGTTGAGAACAAAAACTGTTATCATGAAAATTGACACTTGGCAGAACTTTTTAAAGAAAGGGGACTAATTGAGAACATTCTCAGACAAAGGCAAGTTTTGCCTCTCAGAAAAGGTAGTATCTACGGGATGTTCTTGAGGCGGAAGGAAAATGATCTCAAATGGCAATCCAGATTCAAGAAAGGACCCTAACCAAGACTGGTAAATGTTGGTAAAAGTAAGAACGCATTAACTTAGAGTGGTATGTAATTTGTGAGAGGGGGATGTGGACTGGAATGAAATACTGGACGATAGCATGTCAGTTCGGGTGATGACAACACTAATTTTTATGTTTATGTATTCAGGGGGAAAGATACTAAAGACTTGTATGGAACTATGCATATTAGATAAATAGCTCAAGAATAGCATACAAGTTCCAAACCATTTTTTTAAAGAAGATTTTATTTATTAGAGGGAACATAAGCAGTGGGAGAGGGAGAAGGAGGCTCCTGGCTGAGCAGGGAGCCCCAGTGTGGGGCTTGATCCCAGGACCCTGAGATCATGCCCTGAGCAGGAGGCAGATGCTTAATGATAGCCATCCAGGCACCCAAGTTCCAAACCATTCTTAAGAGGTAGAGAGCCTACGTCTGTTTCATAGCCCTGGAGCATCGTGTGTGGTCAATGAAGTAGATGTGTGCAGGGAAGGAGCAGTGAGTGAAGTGTAAGAAGGGGAAAAGAACAGATTCAAGCGATTTCCATTAAAGTTAAAATTTAAATGGTTATTTGCTGGCTGGTTATATGAGTTGGTCGGCCTGACCTAAAGACAGAAGGTCAAGACAGAATATTTTCATATTTTGTTGACTTAGTTGCTGATCCCTTGATTACAAAGTCTTATTTGCTTGAGTGGCCTCGCCCTCTCCTACTGTGGTTTGACTCAGAGTAGGGCTGGGCTAAGGCTGTCTCTCTGACATGAGGGAGATGTACGTTTTGGGAGATGAACCAGGACTATTGGTTCTAGATTAGAAGAGGTCAAGAGGGAGCATTGGGTGCGCTCTCTCTCTCCCCCTTTAAAGATTTTATTCATTTATTTGACAGAGATCACAAGTAGGCAGAGAGGCAGGCAGAGAGAGAGAGGGAAGCTGTGGGCCTCGATCCCAGGGCCCTGAGATATGACGTGAGCTGAAGGCAGAGGCACTGAGCCACCCAGGTGACCTCTCTCTCTCTCTCTCTCTTTAGTGATTTTATGTATTTGAGAGAGCACGAACAAGTGGGAGGATTAGAGGGAGGGAGGAGAAGCGGTCTCCCCACTGAGCAGAACACTTGACCTGGGGCTTGATCCCAGGACCCTAGATCATGGCCTCAGCTGAAGCAGATGCTTAACCAACTGAACCACCCAGGTGCTCCACATTAGGCTCTTCTAGCTCATCTCTGGGTCTTGGATCATTTCCTAGACTCTAAGAGGGGCTTAGGACTCAGGGATGTTGGTTCAAATTTTGGATTGTTGATACATATCTGTGACATGCATTTGTAATATATATTTCTCTTTTATGATCCACTTAAAGTATACAAATACAGAATGCATAGATTTTATATGAGACCAATATGTACTAAAGTCTTATTCAAGTGCCTATTGCTTTACTCCTTTATTTATTTTCTCTTTTTTGGGGTTAATACCTCTGAAATCTAGCTCATAGGTTTTTGAGATGATTCAGAATAATAATACATGCGAAAGAACTCAGCACTGAACTCAGGCTCTGGAACCAGACTGCCTGAGTTCAAGTCCTTATTCTCTTACTTAGCTGTGAGACCTTGGCCAAATTTCTTAAGCTTTTGGTGTCTATGTATGTATATATTCCCACTTGTAACATGGGAATAATAATACCTATCTACACGGTCCTTATGCAGGTTAAATGAGATGGTGCAGTTGCACTTAGAACAGTGTGGGCGCGTAGGCTATTACTGTAGTATTCTGTCAACCACAAGGACCTCTCTTCTACGTATATGTATATATAATCTACGTTCAGCTGTGTGAGTGCTCTGCTCAGTTATTGTATCCAACTACTTAGGGATGATTTCAAGGGCAACCCAAATAATAAGCAAGTGTTGCACATGTCCAGCCTCTGGCTGAGGAAAAGCTAGTGGTAGTCAGTCACTCCCTGGGTGCTTAGGACTTTTTGGTCCCAGCCCCATTCTAGATGTGAGGACCTTTAGGAATGAACCCTGCAGAATTTACAGTAAGTACTTAGAGACTGCTATGCCACAGGCTCAGGTGGACGTGTCCCTTAAAGCTGGTAGTGCTTGTGATGCATAGACTTCTCTGAACCAGAGATGCCGCAGCTTTTCTATATGTCTGAAGCCTTGAGCTGTCCTTTTCATACAGAACCCATTAGATATACCAAGGGATCCAAGGGAAAGAATGAGTAAAAAGCTACATATGTGTGTGGGGAGGGGTGAAATAGGTGATGGAGATCAAGGAGTGGACTCGTGATGAGCACTGGGTGTTGGATGGAAGTGTGGAATCTGTGTGTTGTATACTTGAAACTAATATGACCCTGTGTGTTAGCTGGAATTAAAAATTCAAGGGGCGCCTGGGTCGCTCAGTTGGTTGGGTGACTGCTTCGGCTCAGGTCATGATCCTGGAGACCCGGGATCGAGCCCCACATCGGGCTCCCTGCTCAGCAGGAAGCCTGTTTCTCCCTCTCTCAGTCCTTCTGCTTGTGTTCCCTCTCTCACTGTGTTTCTCTCTGTCAAATAAATAAATAAAACTTTAAAAAAAAATTCAAGCAGTGTAGGAATTCAGAATAATTAGTATAGTAACTAGATGGATGTCAGTGCTTTTATTTAGGTATCTTGGTGCATTTTTTTTTTTTAAAAGATTTTAATTTACTTGACAGATCACAAGTAGGCAGAGAGGCAGGCAAGAGAGAGAGGAGGAAGCAGGCTACCTGCCGAGCAGAGAGCTGGATGCGGGTCTCGATCCCAGGACGCTGGGATCATGACCTGAGCTGAAGGCAGAGGCTGTAACCCACTAAGCCACCCAGGCACCCTCTTGGTGTATTTTTTACTGTTACTTCCCAAAGGCAGAGATTTTATGAAATTTAAATGAATAATGAATTCTAATCAGAAAAAAGCTACATGTATTTGCTATATGCTAGGTCCTAGGCTGATGATAGAGATGTTGCAGTGACCACACACCCTTGTCCTCAAGGCACTTGTAAACTACCTTGAACCAGGTCACTAGCTATAGAGAATAGTATAGAAGGTAAAGGACAAGATGACCAGTTAGAAGGAGCAGCAAGATTCTAGGCAAGAAATGGTGGCTTACACTAAACCATAGTGTAGAGACAAAAGTTTTATCAATTTTAGCTTTGTTTGGTAATGACAGTAATAATAGCTAATATTTGGTGCCTATTATTTCTGGGATGTTGAATTCTTTGAGTATATTAACATTCAATCTTAATAACAACCTTGTAAGAAGGGGAATGAACATATGTAGTAATAGCAAATATTTGGGACCAACCTTTCTTTGTGCTAAAGGCTTCATGTGCATTATTCTTTAATTTTTACAACAACTCTGATTATCCGTATCTTACAGATGAAGAAATGAAATCTTAGAGCAGTTAAGTAGCTTGCCTTTGGTTACACTCAATGGCAAAAGTCAGATTTGTTGGATTCCAAAGACCATGGTTTTTTGTTTTTTGTCTATTTTTTTTATTGAGGTATAATTGACACATGACATTAGTTTCAGGTATACAATATCATGATTCTATATTTGTCTACATTGTGAAATGATCATCATAGTAAGTCTAGTTAATACCCGTCACCATGTATAGTTACAAAAATTTTTTTTCCTGTGATGAGGACTTGTAACTCCCTCTTAGCAACTTTTAAATATGCAATACAGAATTATTGATTATTAATGCATAGGTTAACCAGTAGATTAGACTTTAAGCTGTGGGAGTATCTAAGCTAGGGGTCAAGGAGTGTTCCTGTGAGAAGAGCAGAGGGTTTGGGTGCCAACCCTGATGTCACATCATTTAGGAAGGGAAGGGAGATCCTGAAAAAAGGACTAAAAGAAGATCTGGAGAGTCTGTTTCCTAGAATATTTGATGTCACTAGGGGCTTGAAACTAGAGAACTGCTTGGCTTAGGAGCACCTTTCTCTTTTAAAAGAAGCCTACAGGGGTGCCTGGGTGGCTCAGTCTGTTCAGCATCTGACTCTTGATTTCCCCTCAGGTCAGGATCTCAGGATTGTTAGATCTCGCTGCATAGAGCTTTGCACTCAGCAGGGAGTCTGTTTGAAGATTCTCTCTCTCAAACAAACAATTTTAAAAAACCAACCCTGCATGGCTTCCCAGTGTGAAGAGATGTAACTCGCAGCAAACAGTAGGGTTTGCTTTGATCTCTCATCTTTGGATGATGTATTTGTTTTCTTTTAATCTTCCTTTAGTGTTTGTTTGGATCTTGGTCTGAGGTTTGGGGTCCCGGGTCTTGGAACCCTACAGGGTATGGATTCAGTCTTTTAACTCTTCCTCTCTTCAGTGTAAAACTAAGGTTCAGGATCCTGAAGGACCACTGTTGGACAATGGTCAAAATGGGCAATAGCTCAGAGTCTTCCTACTTTCATCCATGTAGCTGAGTGTCCTGTCTTATCTCTACTCCTCTCTTGCCCCTTGATCCCTCTCTCTCTCTGCGTTCCTCTACATTTCTCTTCCACTATATCTCTGGGTGCTGCTACTCCAGACTTGCACTACATCGTAGCCTATCAAGAATCACAAATCGCTAGTTCTATGTTTCCCTGCTCAGAGTTTTGTCATTTATTTAAGAGAGGTGAGTGTACCCCATAGAGAGAACCATCTTCCATCCTGTGACTAATAGAAGGAAGCCACTTCAGGGGCGCGTAGGTGGCTCAGAAGGTTAAGCCTCTGCCTTTGGCTCAGGTCGTGATCTCAGGGGTCCTGTGATTGAGTCCCACATCTATTGATCAGAGAGCCTGCTTCCCCCTCTTTCTCTCCCTGCCTCTCTGCCTATTTGCGATCTCTCTCTCTGTCAAATTAATAAAATAAAATCTTAAAAAAAAAGAAGAAGAAGAAGGAAGCCATTTCACGGGAGATTGCCCTTGTAGCAGTCTTCTTGCAAGCAGAGATTCCCAGCTCACTCCAGATAGGGATCTTTGAGGATCAGGATGTGACCTGGGAACACACATCTATCCTCTTTACTCTTTCCATCCAGGGCCCGCCCTTACACTGTGGCTCACTCTGATTACAACAGACATCCTGCGACATCACTCCATGCTTTCAGGGGTCAGATGGGACCCGTGCAGGCTGGAGACTTGTCCTTGCAGAGCAGTTCTCCACTTATGAGTAGAAGTAAAACAACATGCAGGGAACATGGCAGGTGCTGAATGTATGAGTACATGGCAGCCACCTGTGATAGAAGAGATAATGAGTGAATGCCCTCTGCTGGCAGAGCCCATCACCACCAGGCATCTCTGCCTCTACAGGAGGGTATGCATGTTCAGCAGCATATACCTTAACCCCACCCTGCCACATACATTGATTTTTTTTTTAATCTTGGTTTAAATTATAAATTTAATACAGCAGATTTTTTTTTAAAGATTTTATTTATTTGACAGAGAGAAGCACAGCCAGAGAGGGAACACAAGCAAGGGGAGTGAGAGAGGGAGAAGCAGGCTTCCCACCCAGCAGGGAGCCCGATGTGGGACTTGATCCCGGGTCTCCGGGATCATGACCTGAGCCGAAGGCAGTCGCTTAACCAACTGAGCCACCCAGGCGCCCCAATACAGCAGATTATTGAGCTAAAACGCTTCATTCCCTTTTATGTCACTTCTCAGGGATAACTACTGACAATTTGTTGCATATTCTTCCAAATGTCTTTCTATATGTGCTTATACAATATATACTTCTTTCTAATGGAACTAACATATGCATGCTAGACATATTGTTCTGTAATTTGTGGTTTCCCATAAAAATATGTCATGGACATCTTTCTATTGTATCTAGGTCTCCCTTGCTTTCCTCATGATTGGCCAGTTTACTTCTGTAAGTCTGCCATAATGTTATGTTAGACTGTGGCACATTTGTGCTTCTGGGCTAATATGCAACTCAAGAGCCAAGTCCTCCGGGAGATTGGATGCCTATGATCCTGTGGTTAAGATGAGCAGAACTCCTCTCAGCCTGTCCCTCTCTCAGTGGTTCAACCTATCAACCTCACCCCACCTCCCCAGAGGATTTGGAAATAAGCTTCCTACTACTCTGTGCCCCTGTGAAGAGATGCTAAGCACCATACCCTCTCCATCCCACATGGAGGGTTTTGGCTTTTTACTTTGATTTCATATGAAGATAGGAGTTGCTCTTCCTGCCATCTCCAGGCATGATTTGAGTGCAGAGACAGAAAGTGGAATGTAGTTGGCTTTGAGTCCCGGCCAGCCATTTGAAGGCTGCAGCCTTCTGACTTGCTACTGAGGCAATTCCTAGGACCTGATTCTTCCTATGTCTTGCCTGTACTTTTGGGAAGAAGAGTTCTCCTCTCTCAGTCTGTTCAGTAATGTCTGACTGAAGACACTTGGTAACTCAGCTCTGACTTCATCTTTATTTCTTGTAGAGTATCTTGAATTCTGGTAATTCTCATTCCAGTGATGGTTACCTTGTTGCCAGTCAGTTGTTTTGTAACTTGCATTTCACATAATGTCACTTAAATGATACTTTTTCTAAACTGAAATCCTGACTCCCATTTGTATTTCATTCATCCAGCAAATATTTGTTCAATAACGATTTTATAACCAAAATCCCTTCCTGTCTTTGAGGAGTTCCAGTCCTAGGGATGGAGGCATTAAATTTGAGTTTATGAGATAACCATAATTATAATGATGACTTTCTAGCATTATAAGAGGGGTAAACTGCTGGGAAGGAGGGTGAGGCTTCACTGAGGTGGTAATATAAGTTGGTTCCAGAGAATATCTAGGGTTCTGCCAATTGGAGATGTGAAGTCATTCAGGTCAGGTAGAATAATGTGCAAATGTACCAGAAGTGTAAAAGGAATACGGTTCACTGGGCATCCGAGCTGAGGGGAAGTTTCTCTTTATAGGAACATTTCATTTGATAAATGACAAGAGTGATCAAAGTAGAATATCATCACTTTGTAATCCTTAATAACTAGATCTTGGGCATTGAGCATCAACAGCTGCTAATGTCACAAAGAGAGCCACTCAGACACCATCTACAGAGTGGTTCTGAAAAAAAGTTCTGAATCTGATCAAATCTCTGGATCCAATTATAAGAAATACAGAGGATGGAGGAAATGTTATACTATACCATGGGGATGCAATTAGCAAAATGGGGGGATAATAGAAGAAATTACCCAATTTATAATATCCTTATAAAATGAAATTATAATGATTTAATAAGGAAGAAAAATGAAAGGATACCGACAGATGAAAAAGAAAGTCATTGATTCATCTCAGTATGAGTCTTGGATCCTGATATGAGACAGAAATTTGAACACTGGATACTTGATATTACTAAGGGATTATTATTATTTTTTAGATGTGACAGTGGTACTATGGGTTATAAATAATTTCTTTTCACTTTGAGCAATGTGATGAAATTTTAATGGATGAAATGTTATGAGAAATTTGCTTTTAATAGTATGAGGCAATAGTAGAGAGGGAAGTATAAATGAAGTTAAGATTGTGGGCTGATAACCACTGTAGATGGGCTATGGGTATATGGAGGTTTATTATAATACTCTATTTGATTTTTATGTTTATTTGTAATTCCCTATAATGTGGGTTTTTTGTTTGTTTGTTTTTAAATGGTAACCAGTTTCAGAGCTGATTGTCCCAGGTAGCCGAGGCATGGGGCCATGTAGATGATCGCAGCAAGGAGTAGGACTAGCAACCAGGTGGCGGTGACAGTGATGCTTGGGTTATGAAGTTCTTTTCCTGTCCTATGCGGGCAAATGGGTTTCAAACCACCATGGAGACCTAGGGTTCTGTGGTAGTGCCTCCTGAGCAGCCACAAGGATGGGAGGGGGCTGAGCAGAAGACACGCCAGTTCGCCTACACATTTTAACAGCTTTGCTTCTAATGGCTTTATTAAATTGGAAATATTTCAAAACAAGATTCTCTGGCATTAAAAAAAAATTTTCTCTGACCACTGAGGGAACAATTGAATATTTTAAAGTCTATCACTTGAGTAGTGCAGGAGATTGGAAATAGGGAAATTAGCTACGAGACTATTATAATGTCACAAATAATTGAGAAATTTGTTTTGAGAGGAATTTAGCTAATGAAGATTTAGTCCATGAAGTAAAACTATTCTATGATAGTATGTGCAATCCTCAGAAGGACAACAAAGAGGGTTAGGAAATAACACTCACTCTTCTGACAATAAAGTCAGTCTCTCTGAGCACCTACTTGTATATGGGCTGCATCCCAGCTCCCCCTCCTAGCCCATTCTTGACTGAGCACCCGGAGAGTTCCCATCCTCCTGGCTGTAGTCTCAGCCTCACCGATGTGAGTCTCTAGCCTGGTCTTCCTATGTACCATGACTGATAGTGTAGGGAGGTAGGGAATGACGCCAGGTGCTTGGGCTCATGGTGACCTCTGTCTTTGATGCCCCTGTCTCAACTACAGTAGGTGCTTCAGATATGCCCTCACCCCATTTACCTGCCCATACTCCAGCTTAGTGTAGCAGTTTTAACTCCAGACCGTAACACAGGTCAGTTAACTGACTTTTCTCCCCTTATCTCTGTTACCTAGGAATCTCTCTTCCTAGGAACATCCACTGACCTTCCCTCCTATTGGTCTCCCCTGGAGCTAATATCTTCCTGATCCCTGTGCCTTTAAGCCACATACCCACGCACCAAGTTGCCTATGGCTAATAAAAATAAGCTATCAGTGCTACAGACTTATAGGGCAAAATGGCTAAGTCACATCCTTCAGGGGCCTCTGGCCATTGGCTTTCACAGTTTCTGATGGTTTGGCTTTGCGAGCTGTTTTTTGGTTTTGTTTTTGTATTTTAAACTTTGCCCTTGCCCCTCTGACTTGATGCTTGAATGAAGCCTCCTTAGTTGTGTTTGTGCTCATCAGGATGGTTCTGAGATTTATGGACCTTCTCTAGAAAAGTGTGCACACAGCATTTTGCTTAAAATTTCAGAGTCTACATTTTTAGAGCTGTGCTCAGTGGATCAGGAAGCCTTTTGGTGATGGTGGTAAGGACTGCTTGATAAACACACAGTGTTCTTGGATCCACCCCAGACATATTAACTCAGAATTTCTGGAGGTAGCGCTTAGGAACCAGCAATTCAAACAATATCCCTGGTGATTCTTAAATATGCAACAATTTGAGAGAGATCTATTTCATCTCTGCTAGCCACTTAACAGTGGCTGCAGGTGTTCAAACTCTGTCATCTGGGTCCTCCTTCAATGAAAACAACTACAGTTGACCCTTGAACAATGCTGGGGTTAGGGGAAGTCAAAAATCCACACGTAACTTTTGACTCCCCAAAACTTAACTGTTAATAGCCTACTGTTGGAACCGTATTGCTAATATAAATAGTTAACACATATTTTGTATGGTATATGTATTATATCCTGAATTCTTAAAGTAAGCCAGAGAAAAAACAAAATGTTATTAAGCATATCATAAGGAAGAGAAAATACATTTACAGTATTGTATTTCTCAAGAAAAATCCACATCTAAGTGGACCCGTGCAGGTCAAACCCGTGTTCAAGGTCAGTGGTGCTGTCCTCCAGGGCTGCATGAAACCACTGCTAGGAGAAGTTCTAGAGCCCGACACTGGGGCTGGGTCTCTTTCATTTTCAGGCATAGCTCTGGATTTGGAGAGCCACGTTTCTCTCTTTCCTTTTATCCATCTTCCATCAGTTCTTTCTGGGCTCACCTTCCCCAGTCCTGAGTGCTAGCTCCTTGTCTAGGGATGCAGATTCCCACCTAAGGTAAGATGTCCTGTGCTTTTGCGTGTTTGCTTCCTGTCGGGCATGTTATTCCTGCGAGTAGCCAGTGGTTCAAAGTGAGGGAGCCCAGGCCCTCGGGTGGAGGGATACGGGAAATAGATTTGCAGAGTTAAGCCTAGTGCTGGCTGGCCCAGCTCTATTCTGCCAGTTTGAAACTGATGACAAAAGTAGGGTAAATCATTGGGTAGCTTCCTTTTAACTGATTCCTTTTACTGCTTTAAATACACACACACACACACACACACACACACCCACACCCCAAAACGAAAAAACCCAAACCTTTAAATGTAATTGAAAGCAATTTAGAAAGTGCAAAAAGTTTTTGTTTTTGTTTTTGTTTTTTTTGTTTTTTTTTCCAAAAGGCAGAGGGTAAATCCATTGTAATCTTAGGCCCTGCAACCCTGAGGCAACCGCTATTAACGTTTTGGCACCTTTCCATCAAGTGTTTTTCTATTTTTTAAAAAAACTTAATGGAGCTTCTACAATATAAACAGCTGCTTCTCTTGTCTAACATTGTTTTATAACATTTCCCAGCTAATTCTTCAAGACCATAATATTTTTTTCATGGCTGCATGATATTTAATCAAATGGGTATACCAATATTTATTTAACTTTTACTCAGTTGTTGGATACTTAGATGTAATACTTATGTATAGTATTATAAATATGCCATAATAAATATCTCCGTGACTAAATCTTTGTTATCTGGATTATTTCCTTAGAACAGGAATTTTTGAGTTAGAAGACCAAACTATGGGGCACCTGGGTGGCTCAGTTGGTTGAGCGGCTGCCTTTGGCTCAGGTCGTGATCTCAGGGTCCTGGGATTGAGCCCCACATCTGGCTTCCTCCTTGGCAGACAGTCGTCTTCTCCCTCTCCCTCTGCCTGCCACTCGCCCTGCTTTTCCTCTCTCAGTCTGTCAAATAAATAAAATCTTAAAAAAAAAAGTACCAGACTATTTTCTAGAAAGGTTAGCTCAATGGGAGAGGTTTACTACACTTAGAAGTTGTACTACATGACAAAAACACTGCAGAGGGCTTCCACGAGAGCAAGTGTTACAGTGACGGAGTGGGGTAATTAGGGTTGAGAAGCCAGGATAGTTGGAGGCAACCTCCTTGTCCTCTGAAGAGGAGGGGTCTACTTTGTTAATACTAGAAGCATAACATTTCAGTCCTGCACTACCTTCTCTCAGATTTGAGGCTTGAGTAAACATTCTGACGAGAGTTTTGGACTATGACCCCCACCCTTGTCTGCCCTTGTTATTCTACACTCTGGAGACTTGGCTCTGTTGGTGTACTGTCTGCTGTGGCTGCTGTTCTTTTCCTCTGGCCACTCTCCTGGGATCCTGTTGTCTTGTTCCCATGCTGTCCCTGTCTTGAATTTGAAGCCCTTGTTGGCCAACTCTGGATCCTCAGCTCTACTAACCAAGAGGCTTTACTCTCAATTTTGACCATTCCCTCCATTCAGGAGCTTGGAATGCATTCCCCAGAGAATGAGCTGTAGAAGAGTCTCATGCAAGTAGAACTCCAGGGTCCTATCTTATCCTAGAGCTCCTGACGGGCATTTGCACATTAGGTCTCCCCCCTTTTGCCCACTACACCCCGATTAATAAATGAATACATCTCTAAAATTTCCTAAGGCTAAACTGTTGGAAAAATTGGTAGATCAAATTTAGATTACGTTTTGACACAGGTGAAAAACACTTGGGAACTTGTCCTTTCTAGTATAACCAGTCGCATGACCACAATTTAGTCTGTGTGCTTTGTGTGCCACAATTCCTTGTCTATAAAATGAGTTGTTTGGGTATTGTAATATTTAGGTTCCTGTCAGCTGTGACAGTCTATGATCTGAAAAGGAATAGACTTGTTGTTGTTGTTGTTGTTGTTGTTTTTGGTTTTTTTTAGATTTTTATTTGAGAGAGAGAGTGTGTGTGTGGGAGGGCTGAGCCTAAGAGGAGGGAGAGAAGGGGGAAAGGATCTTAAGAGGACTCTGTGCAGAGGGTGGAGCACAACCCTGAGATCATAACCTGAGCCAAAACCAAGTCAGGTGCTCAACTGACTGAGCCAACCAGGTGCCCCAGGAATAGACTTGACTTTTAAAATTCACTGTACAAATCAGTGACATAGAAGGCTAACAATACAGATGAACTTATGGGGTGATGAGTAGGTCAACTATAATTCAAAAATGTTAACTGAACCGACAGAAATAGGTCCTACTGTACCTAAGAATATGATAAAGTATCACAAGTGAGTGAGGGGAAAAAAGTCAGTAGAGGATACTGGGAAGATGGAGTTAACAATTAGGAAAAAAAGACTTTTTATTTTTATTAATTTTTTAAAGATTTTATTTATTTATTTGACAGAGAGAAACACAGCCAGAGAGGGAACACAAGCAGAGGGAGTGAGAGAGGGAGAAGCAGGCTTCCCGCCGAGCAGGGAGCCCGATGTGGGACTCCATCCCAGGTCTCCGGGATCATGAGCTGAGCCGAAGGCAGTCGCTTAACCAACTGAGCCACCCAGGTGCCCCAGAAAAAGACTTTTTAGATTTCAGTGTTATACAGAATGATTTTACTACTCTAAAAATTCTCTGTACTCTCCCTGTTCATCCCTTCCTTCTCCTGAACCCCTAGGAATAACTGATATTCTTACTGTTTCCATAGTTTTACCTTTTCCAGAATGTCGTGTAATTGGAATCATACATTATGTAGCCTGTTGAAATTGACATTTTTCACTTAGCAATACGCATTTAAGCTGCCTTCATGTCTTCTCATGCTTGTTAACTCTTTTTTAAAAAATATTATCAAATAGTATTTCATTGTATGGATAACAAAGTTTGTTTATCCATTCACCTACCGAAGGATATCTTCATTATTTCCAAGTTGTAGCAGTTCTGCATAAAACTGCTATAAACATGTATGCAAGTTTTGTGTGGACATAAGTTTCCAGGTCATTTTGGTAAATATTAAAGAGTGTTTTTATTGGATCATACAGTAAGAGTATGTTTAGAAAGGACCAAACTGCCTTTCAAAGTGGCTGTACCATTTTGCATTCCTATCAGTAATGTACGAGAATTGTGTTGCCCCATATTCTCTCCAGCATTTGGTGTTATCAGTGTTTTGAATTTTAGCCATTCTAATAGCTGTGTAGAGGAACTCATTGTTCTTTGTTATTTTTTTAAGTTGCAGTTCCTTAATGATTATGATGTTGAGCAGCTTTTCCTCTGCTATGTTTATGGCTTCTTCAGTGAGGCATTTTTGAGATCTTTTGCCAATTTTTAAATTGGGTTGTTTGTTTTCTTATCTTATGGTTGAGTTTTAAGAGGTTCTCTGGGATGCCTGGGTGGCTCAGTTGGTTAAGCAACTGCCTTTGGCTCAGGTCATGATCCCGGAGACCTGGGATCGAGTCCCACATCGGGCTCCCTGCTTGGTGGGAAGCCTGCTTCTCCCTCTCTCACTCCCCCTGCTTGTGTTCCCTCTCTGGCTGTGTTTCTCTCTGTCAAATAAATAAAATATTAAAAAAAAAAGTTCTCCATATATTTTTGGGGTGCCTGGCTGGCTCAGTTGGTACAGCATGAGGCACTTGATCTCAGGGTTGTGAATTCAAGTCCCATGTTGGGTATAGAGATTACTTAAAAATAAGATCTTAAAAAATAAATAAAAGAGCTCCCCATATATTTTGGTTAACAATCCTTTTTCAGATAAGTGTTTTTTGTTTTTTTTTTTTAAAGATTTTATTTATTTGACAGAGAGAAACACAGCCAGAGAGGGAACACAAGCATGGGGAGTGAGAGAAGGAGAAGCAGGCTTCCTGCTGAGCAGGGAGCCCGATGTGGGACTTGATCCTGGGTCTCCGGGATCATGACCTGAACGGAAGGCAGTCGCTTAACCAACTGAGCCACCCAGGCACCCCAGATAAGTGTTTCATAAATATTTTCTTTCAGTCTGTGGCTTGTCTGAAAATTTTTTAGCTTACAAACTTTTAAATGATAGAATTAACAAAAAAGGAAAAGATAATGTAAAAGTACTCAGACATCTAACAGTTCTCTATAATAATAACCAGAATAAAATGAGACATGACAAATGGCAAAAATGTAGCAAATATGACACATGGTTAATGTGTTCATCATATAAAAATTTATATAATAGATGGTCAGAACACTTGAACAAATAAAAAAAGGCTATAGAACTAATAAGTATATGGAAAACTGTGGACTCTTGCTAAAAACAAAATAAATGCATATGAAAATGATGATAAGGTTCTCACATGTTGGGAGCTTACCAAATTAGCCAAAGAATTTCCAACGCTAATGTCTACTATGTGTTGAAAGGTATTCATACATTGCTGATGTGTCTAAATTTGCGAGGCCTTTTAAGATGTCAATAATGAAGCATAGTTGTTAAGAGTGCAAACAATGGAGACATAAAAACTTGATCATAAATTTGACTCTGTCCTTGTCCTTAATATTGGGGAAACAATGCTGCCCCTCTTATAGGGTTTTCTGAGGTATAAATGAGAGAGTACCTGTACGGCACTTGGAAGGGCAAATAACTCATGCCAGAAGCCTGGTAAATATTAGTTTTTATTCTTAGTAGTAGTAGGCTTGTTGTAGAGTCAGTGATCGCTGGAGGTTATCCTGGTGCTCTTCAGATCCTAGTACGTGGACAGTGATCTACCTAGAAGGGAAGGGAAATTTCACCCAGATTTACTGAGTACCAGCTGCATGTCAGAGGCTGTGACAGAAGCTTTTTTATATCTTGTCTCACCCAATGACATGACATTCAAGGAGGTTGATACCATTGTCTTTACTGTAATAGAGACAATAAAATGAAGAATGAAAGGACAGACTTACCCAAGATCACACAGTAAGTGACCAGAACTTCCAACCCACTTACGGATGATGCTGTGCTCTTTCTTTCCTATTACCATTACTTTCTAAAGATTTTATTTATTTATTTATTTATTTATTTATTTATTTATTTATTTATTTGATTTCATTTATTTATTTGACAGAGAGAAACACAGTGAGAGAGGGAACACAAGCAGAGGGAGTGAGAGAGGGAGAAGCAGGCCTCCCGCCGAACGCGGCGGGAGGGTTTGATCCCAGGTCTCCGAGATCATGACCTGAGCCGAAGGCAGTCACCCAACCAACTGAGCCACCCAGGCGCCCAAGATTTATTTTATTTATTTGAGAGAGAGAGCACATATGAGTGGGTGAGGAAGGACAGAAAGAGAGAGGAGAGACAATCTCAAGTAGAGTCTCCTCTGAGAGTGAAGCCCTATGCAGGGCTCAATGTCACAACCCATGAGATCATGAGATCATGACCTGAGCTGAAATCAAGAGTCAGTCATTCAACTGACTGAGCCACCCAGGCACCCCTCTTTCCTATTTTTAATGAGTGAGATATTTAAACAACATAACAAAATGTCAAAGCTTTTCTTTTTGCCTCTCCACCCCCACTATTATTTTCATTTTCCACAGAGAAACACCCACTATTAAGAGTTTCATCCAGGGATGCCTGGGTGGCTCAGTCAGTTAAGTATCTGCTTTCAGCTCAGGTCCTGATCCCAGGGTCCTGGGATCGAGTCCCACAGAAAGGTCCTTGCTCAGAGGGGAGCCTGCTCTTCCCTCTGCCTGCAATTTCCCCTACTTGGCTCTCTCTCTGTCTTTCCTCATCTCTCTGACAAATAAATAAATAATTAAAATCTTAAAAAAAGTTTCATACAGAAACTTTCCTACATGTTTGTGTGCCTAAAGATAGGTACCTCTAGGTTTGCAGTTTCCTCCCATCCTTCCCTGCCTCCCTTCATTCCTCTCTTCTTCCCTCCCTCCCTCTCTTCCTTCTTTCTTTCCTTCCTTAAACAGTGATGGTTCTGTGTGTATTGTTCTGAAACTTAATAGTGTACTTTGGACATCTGCCCAGATTAATCTTTATTCATAGTATTGTATCCTATGGCCCCACTAAATTTATTTACTCTTTTCCTATGATAGGCACTTTGGTTGTTTCCAATTTTTGCTTTTTCAGAAATGTTTTGTTGAATATCATCTTGACCATCTTTGTATATATGTGAAAATAGCTCAGTAGTATAGATTTCCAAAATTAGAATTGTTTGACGAAGCAAATCCCCTTACAATATCATGTTGGATTTTGGTCCTGCCTGGATCACATGGCAGTGATATAAACCATCTGCGATGCTTACCAGAGGAAGTGTAATAACAACACTGGGCTTATTCTCTCCAACTCCCATCCTGATTCTACCATATTCTGACAACCTGGGCCTATTCCAAAGTCAGAGAAGAAGGAGAAATCCTTTTACAAATTAGGGAATGATAAGTTATTTCTACTTGGCCATCTTCTTTAGCCTCTTAGAATGAATGTCACTCAATTGTTCTTTTAAGCCTCTTACTTACATCCCGTTAATGGGATGGTGACGAGTTGTTATGAGTTCTGAGGGGTCATGCTTCCACTCTTATACCCTGTGACTACCTTAGATTATGGGGATGCCAGTTAGAGCTAGCTATAGGGTATAGCCTGGGGTCTTGAGGGGAGATTATGCCACATGCATAGGTAAGTTTCAGACACTTGCTGTATTTTTATCCATTTTTACCCACCATTGTGCTGCAGACCGAAACATTAGCATGAATTGGGCTATATGTCCATGGCTTTGGTAGAGGGCAGTGTGCTGAGAACTGTGGTAGGAGACTCATACAGAAGTTATCGAGCTGCTAGCAGTAGGTATGCAAAGTTTGGAAGCTTTAAAATCACATACCTTGCCACAGCAACCAATGAAAAGAAATGAATTCAAATTGGTAAGGAAGAAATAAAGTTTTCACTGTGTGCAGATGACATGATATTATATAGAAAACCCTAAAGACTCCACCAAAAACTGCTAGAACTGATAAATGAATTCAGCAAAGTTGCAGGATATAAAAATCAATGTACAGAAATCTGTTGCATTTCTCTACACCAATAACAAAGCAGAAAGTGAAATTAAGAAAACGTTCCCATTTATAGTTGCACCCAAAATAATAAAATACCTGGGAATAAACCTAACCAAATAGGTGAAAGACCTTGAAAATACTAATGAAAAATTCAAGATGACACAAAGAAATGGAAAGACATTCCATGCTCATGGATCGGAAGAACAAGTATTGTTAAAATGTCTATACTAACCAAAGCAATCTGCACATTTAATGGAATCCCTATCAAAATACCACCAGCATTTTTCAGAGAGCTAGAACAAACAATCCTAAAATTTGTACAGAACTACAAAAGACAATGAATAGCCAAAGCAATCTTTTTTAAAAAAATATTTGTTTATTTATTTATTTGACAGAGCACAAGTAGGCAGAATGAGAGAGCTAAGGAGAAGCAGGCTCCCCACTGAGCAGGGAGCCTAATGTAGGACTCAATCCTAGGACCCTGGGATCAGGACCTGAGCCGAAGGCAGCCACTTAACTGACTAAGTCACCCAGGCACCCCTAGCCAAAGCAATCTTGAAAAGTAAAGGAAAAGAGGAGGCATCACAATGCCAGACTTCAAGTTATATTACAAAACGGTAGTAATCATCGCTTCTCGGCCTTTTGGCTAAGATCAAGTGTAGTATCTGTTCTTATCAGTTTAATATCTGATATGTCCTCGATCCGAGGACAATGTATTAAATGGATTTTTGGAGCAGGGAGATGGAATAGGAGCTTGCTCCGTCCACTCCACGCATCGACCTGGTATTGCAGTACTTCCAGGAACGGTGCACCAAAAAAAACAAAAAAACAACAACAAAAAAACGGTAGTAATCAAACAGCCTGGTACTGTCACCAAGTAGACATGCTGCTCAATAGAACACAATACAAAATCCAGAAGTGAACCCACAATTCTATGGTCAGTTAATCTTTGACAAAGCAAGAAAGAATAACCAATGGGACAAAGTCTCTTCAAGAAATGGTGTTAGGAAAACTGGACAGTAACATGCAAAAGGATGAAACTGGACCACTTTCTTATACCACACACAAAAATAAATCGAACATGGATTAAAGACCTAAATGTGAGACCTAAAAACATAAAAATCCTAGAGGAGAACATAGGCAGTAACCTCTTTGACATTGGCCATAGCAAATTTTTCTAAATATGCATCCTGAGACAAGGGCAACAAAAGCAAAAATAAATTATTGGGACTTTATCAAAATAAAAAGCTTCTGCATGGCAAAGGAAGCAATCAACAAAATTAAAAGGCAACTTATGGAATGTGGAAAGATATTTGCAAATGACATCTGATAAAGGGCTAGTATGCAAAATACATAAAGAATTTATTAAATTTAACATCCACAAAACAAATAATCTAATTTTAAAATGGGCAAAAAACAGACATTTTCCCAAAGAAGACATACAGATTTGCTAACAGATATATGAAAAGATGTTCAACATTACTCATCATTAGGGAAATACAAATCAAAACTACAATGAGATATCACCTCATATCCATCAGAATGACTAAAATTAACAACTCAGGAAACAACAGATGTTGGCAAGGATGTGGAAAAGGGGAGCCCTCTTATATCATTGATGGGAATTAAACTGGTGTGGCCACTCTGGGAAAACAGTATGGAGTCCTCAGAAAGTTAAAAATAGGGATGGCTGGGTGGCTCAGTCAGGTAAGCATCTGCCTTGGGCTCAGGTCATGATCCCAGGGTCCTGGAATTGAGCCCCTCATCAGGCTCCCTGCTCAGAGGGAAGCCTGCTCCTCCCTCTCCTACTCCCCATGCTCGTGTTCCTTCTCTTGCTGTCACTCTCTCTATTGAATAAATAAATGAAATCTTTTTTTTTTTTTTAAAGATTTTATTTATTTGACAGAGAGAAACACAGCCAGAGGGGGAACACAAGCAGGGGGAGTGAGAGAGGGAGAAGCAGGCTTCCTGCTGAGCAGGGAGCCCGATGTGGGACTTGATCCTGGGTCTCCAGGATCATGACCTGAGCCGAAGGCAGTCGCTTAACCAACTGAGCCACCCAGGCTCCCCATGAAATCTTTTTCTAAAAAAAGATGTCATTTATTTATTGGACAGAGAGAAACACAGCGAGAGAGGGAACAAGCAAGGGGAGTGAGAGAAGGAGAAGCAGGCTTCCCGCTAAGCAGGCAGCCCGATGCGGGGCTCGATTCCGGGTCTCTGGGATCATGACCCGAGCCAAAGGCAGTCGCCCAACCAACTGAGCCACCCAGGCGCCCCAATAAAATCTTTTTTTAAAAAAAGTTAAAAATAGAACTACCGTAGGACCTAGCAATTGCACTATTAGGTATTTACCCAAAGAATACAAGAATACTGATTCAAAGGGATACATGCACCCCTATGTTTATAGCAGCATTATGTACAATAGCCAATATATGGAAGCAGCCCAGGTGTCCATCGACTGACAAATGGATAAAGAAACTATGGAATATATGTATAATAGAATATTACTCAGCCATAAAAAGAATGAGAGCTTGCCATTTGCAATGGTGTGGATGGAGCTAGAGTGTATTATGCTATGTGAAATAAGTCAGAGAAAGACAAATACAATTTGATGTCACTCATATGTGGAATTTTAGAAACAGAATAAATAAGCAAAGGGAGAAAAATAAGAGAAGGAGAGAGAGATAAAGAAAGAAATAGATTCTTAATTATAAAGAACAATCTGATGGTTACCAGAGGGGGGCAGGGAATGGGATTAAGGAGTGTATTTGGTGTGATGAACAGTGGGTGCCATATGAAAGTGTTGAATCACTATACTGTACACCTGAAACTAATATTACACTGTATGTTAACTAACTGGAATTAACATAAAGCTCTAATACAAAAAGTAAAATAAAATCAAAGGTGTTTTTGAGAGCTGAGCATCAGGAATGGAGATTTGGAAGGAAATTAAATCATATGTAATAATTTATGTAATACTCAAGTAATGTATTAGTAATATATGTGATACTTCAGCAATACTTCTGACAATTCTTAACTTTTTTATTCCATGCCTTGTAGACCGAGACAACACATATGACGTGGTGTGTTAGAAAACTGTTATGTGGAGATTCATTTCTGGAATATCAGTGTGAGCAGTGTCAAAGAGAAATAGATGAATGCTAGTTAGAAGTAGTAAAGGGAGGGGTGGCTGGGTGGCTCAGTCAGTGAAGTGTCTGACTTTTGGTTTTGCCTCAGGTCATGATCTTGGGGTCCTGGGATCGAGGCCCTGTGTCTGGTTCTGCACTTAGCCGCACGTCTGCCGGAGATTCTCTCCCCTCTCCCTCTCCTTCTGCTCCTCCCTCTGCTCTCATTCTCTAAAATAAATAAATACAGTTCCTAGGTGACTCAGATGGTTAAGTGTCTGCCTTCAGCTCAGGTCATGATCCCCGGGTCCTGGGCTGGAGTCCCAGATCGGGCTCCCAGTTCAGTGGGGAGCCTGCTTCTCCCTCTGCCTCTTTCCTTCTGTCTCTCATGAATAAATAAATAAAATATTTAAAAGATATAAATAAATAAATAAATAAATAAATAAATAAATAAATAAATCTTTTAAAAACATAGTAATGGGAGATTTTATCCAGTACTATTACAATGGGGGATGGGGACTTCCATATAGGACTGAGTTCAGTTCCAAATACAATACGGACAAACGGGCTATAGAGCCAGGAAGCAGAATGAGGGAGTCAATGGGGGGACTATTACTAGTATTAATCAAAGGTAGGGAGGTTCTTAGTAAATTGATTTAGGAGAATAGATAACAGGCCCAAGATGGGAGAGTAGGAACTTGATGCTTATCAATGGTGGTCAGGTCATTGGAAGGGTAGGGGATTGGATTAGCAGGGTTCTTTGCCAAGAGTGTTTTCAGCAGGCCAAGGACAGGGCCCAAAGACAAGCCCTTTTGGAAGAGGGGCTCAGAAGAGCCCATCTAAAGTTGAGTCAAGGAGTGTCTTTGTCAGGAGTTCCATGGACCTGCTTCACAGTTAAATAAGCATAACTGGTCAGTATCATAAAAAAGGTAACCATTTAGGTCTTGCAATGGTTTTTAGGACATACAATAAATCAAGAAATATTTATTCAAGAAAATCTGCTTGGTAAGAACAGCGGGTCTGTGGCATTTGAACCATGACTGGCTCCTTCCCTTCCCTGTCCCAGCTCGGCCTGAAGGAAACATTACTCCAGGACTCCAGCAAAGAATACAATGTTCTCTCTTCCCCCAAGTCCCTGTTCAGGGCAGTGATAGCTTTCCAGGAGGAGGAGACTCAGACCTCCAGCATTTCCTACCCAAACCAGCTGTTTGCTGCAGAGACTAAGTTACAGCAAGTGCACCTGAGAGGTTGAGGTAGAGGTTCTGTCTCAGGGCTGCATGCTACGAACATGGGGCCCAATTCCAGATTGTTTGTAGGTTAGAGCTAACATGTTGCAAGAGGTAAAGACCTGAGAAGACCAAAGGTTACTCTCCAACCCAGCACTTTCCTCTTAAAGCAAGGGTATACTTTTCACCATCCCTACCCCAAGCACAGAAACCTGGCTTTGGGATTTTGCCAGAGCAAAATCCTGGCAGGCTCTAAAATGGAGAATTCCAAGTTTCTCCCTTCAGGACAGACTATTTGAAACAGAATGTGTGCAAGTTCAAGTCTAGGGATGCTCTTAAAAAAAACAATGGAGGTTTTGTGAGAAAGCAATTAAGAAAAGGCTGGAAGTTTTAGGAGTGATGCAAGCTAAACCATGGACCGTCTTGTTTAGCAGAGAGAACCAGAGAAAGAGCAAACAGAACAAACCTCAAATATTGACTTCAAAAACCCCTGCAAAGGAGTACAAATTTAATTGGATTAGACTGTGGAGCAATTTATGTCCCAGGGAATTGTCACAAACAATAACACAATAAATTGGCAATTAGGGAGCCTACGAGCTGGGAGTGATCAGGGAAAGAGAGTGGAAGAGAGCCCTGCTAAAATGTACTGTCATCCTATGGGTGACTGTGTACAATCCCAATACTGCAGCCTCTAAAGAGCAACAGTGAGGCTTCACAATGTGGAGGAAGTAGACTTCACTAAAGCATTCAGCCAGTTGGTAAACAAACAGGCAAACAATAAGAGCAAACCCTGGTGGAAGAGGGATGGGGCTGGTATCCAGAGTTGCTATGGTATATTATTTGGAGTGCCTAATTTCAACAAAAATTATGGAACATTCAAAGAAATAGGAAAATGTGAACCTATACATTGGATAAAAAGTAAGCAATAAAAACTGCTGGTGAGGACAGATGTCAGACTTAACAGAGACTTCCAAGTGGCCATATTCAAAGAACTAAAGGAAATCACACTCAAAGAAATAAGAGAATATGATGCCAATCTGTCACTACATAGAGAATATAAAGAGATATTAATTATAAAAAAGGAACCAATAGATTTTGTGAAGTTAAACATATAATACCTGAAATAAAAAAAAAAAACTCACAGGAGAGGTTCAAAGGTAGACTTGAACTGTTAGAAGAAAGAATTAGTGAGCTTGAAGATAGATCAATAGAGATTATTGAAAAGATAAAACAAACACACATGCAAAAACAAAACAAAACAAAACAAAACAAAACAGGAAAAAGAGGAAAAATCAACAGAGCCTTGAGAAATCTGGAGTGAATATAATGATATTAGATAAAATAAGTTTAATTTTTTTTCTAAGACTTTATTTGTCAGAGAGAGAGTGAGAACAAGTTGCTGGGGGGGGGGCAGTGGTGGGAAGAGGGAGAAAGAAGCTCTCCACTGAGCAGGAAGCTCAATGAGGGACTTGATTCCAGGACCCCGGGATCATGACCTGAGCCCAAAGCAGACACTTAACCAACTGAGCCACCCAGACAACAAAAGAGGTTTTTGGTTTTTTTTTTTAATAATTTTTAAAAAAATATTTTATTTATTAACAGAAACACAGCCAGAGGGGGAACACAAGCAGAGGGAGTGAGAGAGGGAGAAGCAGGCTTCCCGCCGAGCAGGGAGCCCGATGCGGGACTCGATCCGGGGTCTCTGGGATCATGACCTGAGCCGAAGGCAGTCGTTTAACCAACTGAGCCACCCAGGTGCCCCCAAAAGAGGTTTTAAGACAAAAAAATGTAACTAGAGATAAAGAGAATTTTGTAATGAGAAAACGACCAACCTGTCAGGAAACTATAACAATAAATATATATACCTGACAACAGAGCCTCAAAATATATGAAGCAAAAACTGAGAGAAAATAAAGGCAATCTGACAATAATTGTTGCAGACTTCAATAATTCTCTTTCAACAGTGGGTAGAATAACTAGGCAGAAGATCAACAGGAAATAGAAGATTTGAAGACTATACACCAACTAATCCTAACAAACATCTACAGAACATTGTCCAACAGTAGCAGAATGTAAATTCTTCTCGTGCACATAGAGCATTCTCTGGGAGAGACAATGTACTAGATTATTTTTTTAAAAATATATATATTGAATTATTAAACAGACCTCAATTAATTTAAAAGGACTGAAATTATTCAATGTTTTCCAACTATGACATGAAATTAGAAATCAACAACTGAAAGAAATTTGGGAAATTCACAAATACATGGAATAAACACATTCCTTAAAAGGACCCAATAGGTCAAAGAAGAATTAACAGGAGAGACTAGAAAATACATTGAAATGAATGAAAATGAAGACACAATGTAACAAAATCTATGGGGTACAGCTAAAACAGTGCCGAGAGGGAAATTTATAGCTGTAAGGCCCTGTATTGTAAAAGAGGAATGCTCTCCAATCATTATAACTTAAACTTCTACCTTAAGACATTTAAGGAAGAAGAGGAGCACAGCAAAATTAAAGCAAGCAAAAGCAAGGAAATAATAAAGATTAGAGTGGAAATGAAACAGAGAATAGAGAAACTATAGAGAAAAATCAACAACCTAAATGTTAGTTCCTTGAAAAGATCAAAAGAATTGACAAACTTTTTAGCTAGTTTGACCAAGAAAAAAAAGAAACTTCAATTACTAAAATCAAGTATGAGCAAGGAGATGTTATTAATGGACATAAACAGATGCAGGAAAAAAAATCATTTGAGAAAATCCAGCACACTTTCAGGATAAAAACACACAACAAATTAGGTATAAAATGGAATTTCTTCAGCCTGATGAAAGGAGCTATGAAAAAACCACATACTATTTTTAATGGTGAAAGAATAAATGCTCTAAAATAAGGAAAAAGAAAAGAGTATGTGCTTTCACAGCTCTTTTTTTTTTTTTTGAAACATTTATTTGAGAGAGAGAGCATGAGAGGGAAGAGGTCAGAGGGAGAAGCAGACTCCCCGCTGAGCAGGGAGCTTGATATGGGACTCGATACCGGGACTCCAGGATCATCACCTGAGCCAAAGGCAGTGTAACGAACTGAGTCACCCAGGCGCCCTTTCACAACTTTTATTGTACTAAAGTTTCTATCCAGGGCAATTGGGAAGGGGGTGGGAAGGAAGGAATCCAGACCGTAAAGAAGGAAGCAATATGACCCTGTATTCCTAATGAATCCACTAAAAACTGTTAGAAATAATAATGGAGTTCAGCAAGTTTGCAAGATACAGAGTATACAGAAATCAGTTGTATTTCTACCATTGAACTGTACATTTAAAAAAAATTTTTTTTAAAGATTTTATTTATTTGACAGAGAGAAACACAACAAGAGAGGGAACACAAGCAGGGGCGAGTGAGGGAGAAAGAAGCAGGCTTCCTGCCGAGCAGGGAGCCCGATGTGGGACTCGATCCCTGGTCTCTGGGATCATGACCTGAGCTGAAGGCAGTCGCTTAACCAACTGAGCCACCCAGGCACCCCTGAACTGTACATTTTAAATGAGTGAATTGTATAGTATGATTTATATCTCAATCAAGTTGTTAAAAAATCAATTGTATTTCTATATACTTGCAATGACCATTCCAAAAATGAAGTTAAGAAAACAATTCAATTTACAGTAGCATCAAAAAGAACAAAATATTTAGGAATAAATTTAACAAAAGGAGTGCAGAATTAATACCTGAAACTACAACCCATTGCTGAAAGAAATAAGAGATCTAAATGAGTTGAAAACGTCCCATGTTCTTGAGTAGAAAAGTTTAATATTTTTAAAATGATGATGTTCTCCAAATTGGTCTACAAATTTGATGCAGTTCTTAAGTTGGATTCTGGGAAGATATGGAGAAGCTGATCATAAAATTCATATGTAAATTAAAGAGACTAAGAACAGCTAAAACAATATTGAAAAAGAATAATAAAGTTGGAGGACTCATGATCCTTAATTTCAAAACTTACTAAAAAGCTACAGGATTCAAAACAGTGTGGGACCTGGCAAAGAATAGGCATATAGACCAATGAAGTAGAATTGAAAGTCCAGGGGCGCCTGGGTGGCTCAGTTGGTTGGGCGACTGCCTTCAGCTCAGGTGATGATGCCAGAAACCCAGGATCGAGTCCCACATCGGGCTCCCTGCTCCGTGGGAAGCCTGCTTCTCACTCCCCCTGCTTGTGTTCCCTCTCTGGCTGTGTTTCTGTCTGTCAAATAAATAAAATCTTAAAAAAAAAAAAAGAATTGAAAGTCCAAAAATAAACCATACATTTATGGCCAATTGATTTTTTACAAGGATGCCAAGATTATTTAATAGAGAACAGTCACTACAACAAATGGTATTGAGACACTTGGACATACATACACAAAAAAATGAAGTTTTACCCTTTCTTACACCATATACAAAAATGAACTCAAAATGGATTAGAGACCTAAATACAAGAGCTTAAACCAAAAATCTTTTCAAAGAAAACATAGAGGTAAATCTTCATGACCTTGGATTTGGCAATGGAATTTTAGATTTGACACCAAAAGCATAAGCGACAAAAGAAAAAATAAATTTCTTAGCTCAGGTTTCCATAACAACATAGGGTACATGAGTTAAACAACAGAAATTTATTCTCAGTTTGGGAGGCTGGAAGTTTGAGATGAGAGTGTCAGTGTTTCTGGTGAGGGCTGTTGCTGATTGCACGTGGCTACGTTCTCGTGAATGTTCTTTGAAGCATTATTCACAATAGTTGAAAGATGGAAACAATGCAAATATTTATCAACTGTTGAAAGGATAAATAAAATGTGGCATATCTATACAGTGGAATATTATTCAGCCCTATAAAGAAATAAAGTACTGGTAAACCTTGAAAACATGCTAAGTGAAAGAAGCCAGTCATAAAAGACCACAGTTTTATGATTCCATTTATATGAAATGTTAGGCCAGTCTCTTGAGATAGAAAGTAGGTGAGTGATCACCAAGGGCTGAAGAGTGGAGGGATTGGGGGATGGTGGCCAAATGGAACACATCTACGTGCCCCAACTCCACATGGGTCCACCCCAACTCTACTCCTGCCCTTGGGACTGCCAGACCCCACCCTATATAGCTCTTAGTTTGGCTGTTCCTCTGTATCCTTTACTTTATTATAAACTGGTAGACTTATGTGTTTCCCTGAGTTCTGTAAGCTCTTTTAGCAAATAATCGAATCCAAGGGAGCCTGTGATTTGTAGCCAAGTAGGAAAGAAGTTGTGGGTAACCTGAGACCTACCTGGGACTGGTGTTGAACTAAGGTAAGAGTAGTCTTGTGACGTAAGGACCTGTTTTAAAATCCAAGTCTCCATCCTGTTTACTCAGAAAAACAGCTCCAGGTGTTCTGGACAAATGGCCCTGGAAAACAAAGGAGAGCCAGGTTGGGGGAGATGCCCAGTCAGTTAACCCCCTAATCTCCCATTCCCGGAGCATCCTGGGAGGTATTTAGATGCAAACTAAGAATGGGCAGGCCCCATACCAGTACTTGGGCTCAGATGGGAGACCATGGAGGTGCAAATGGAAAACCACTGAGTTGGGTCAGCTTGGGGTGTGGTTTTCCCTTATACAATAGGAATGTAAATTAACTCATGACCCTAGTCAGCTTGTGATTTGAGGAGGGGGGGTGCCCTATAAATCTAACCTGAAAAGTTAGGTGTGGTCCTTCTTTCTTTCCTGAGGAGAGACCCTGGCCCTGGCCAGCAAAATTCTGTTACTTGGCATGAAATAAAGCTTTGCTTGACATTTGCTTTTGTATCATCCTGGTTCCTTTGACCACAGACCCTATTAGTGGAACCAATCTTTCACCTGTGGAGTCTGTGCTAACTCTGATTAGTGTCAGAAATGAATCGAATTATAGGGGCGCCTGGGTGGCTGAGTGGTTAAGCGTCTGCCTTCAGCTCGGGTCATGATCCCTGGGTCCCAGGACCGAGCCCAGCATTGGGCACCCTGCTTGGCTGGAAGCCTGCTTCTCCCTCTCCCACTCCCCCTGCTTGCATTCTCCTCTCTGGCTGTGTTTCTCTCTGTCAAATAAATAAATAAAATCTTAAAAAAAAAAAAAAAAAGAAGAAAGGAATGAATTGAATTGTACGACACCCAGCTGATGTTGCCAGGAATTGCTTGGTGTGGGAAAGATCCCCAGACATCTGGGGACAGAAGTGTTGTGAGTGTCATGGTGTGAGGGTAAGGGAGCAACACAGGAGCAGAAGTGTGGTGTGCCTACTTAGGTGACTTGTAAGGTATGTGAATTATAGTGTTACAAATAGAATTGTTATGATTGTTCATACTTAGAAATGTGAAGATAGGGAGAGTAATCATTAATTTGCACAACTGGCCCTTTCCTGTATTATAAGCTTCCTTCCTTCACCAAATTGTACTTTTCTATTTCAGCAAATAACCGCCCTTAATTTCACTCATCGTATTGCTGTCTGCCAGCCAATAGCTTCATCTTAGCAATGCCGCCATCTAAATATGGCAATGTTTGTGTAATCACTTGAACATTTTTTTGCATACTTGCCCTTATTTATAAAAGGATAGTGGAAAATGGAAAAATTAAGTGCTGATGTTAATGATTTTACAATTGAGACAAAGGAAGATATCATTTGGTGGGCCAAAAACAGTAAATTCGATGCTTATTGAATTTAAGCAAGTCTGTCAACTGTGTTCGATTATAAAGGAAAACAACACAATTTAAAACACATGTACAAAATGCTTTACGTACCTTGCCATAGTTTGTTGATAAAAGGTGGGGGTCCAGTGGTAGAACAAATGTGTAGATCTTGACAATTATGTTTAGTAGAATATTATTTTGAGACACTGATTTTTGTTTTTCTGATTATTTTTTTATTCAGTAGTCCTTCCCCATTCGAACTTGATCCCTGGGCAGCTGTGCCTCAGGCTAGGGTTGTTACAGCATAGTGCACATACCAAAAAAGTCAATCCCTGGCCTTTGAGGTTTAAAATATGTTTTAGAAACCCAAGGCAGAGATAAAACTTTTGTGATAAGAAGCTTTTGAACTTCAAAAGCTAGAACCATCAATAACCCAGGGCAGAAACTCAAACCACAACCACAGGCATAGAAGAACTTTGTGATCAGTTGGAGCCAGGTTTTCTAGTGCCTTACTTTCTCTGAGAGACTAGAATAAAGTTCCCTGGGCTTATAAGGAGAAGCAAGTCAGAGCAGAAGTTCCGAGGCTGGTGAATCCCTAGGAAGGAATCCTGTTGCCCAGGACTGAGGTCCTGTATGGCTCGAGGTCTAGCAACAATTGAGAAGAAAGGGCTGAGCGGCTGAGAGCCTGAGAATCCCCTTCAGATGCAGTGTGGTGGGAGAGTGGTGGTGCCCCCGAGAAGGAAGGAGTGACTCAGTCTAGAGGGGCTTTCCTTTTTGGACATGGCGTCATGACCATGATCATCATGGTCTGGCAACTGGAGACCAAATGGGAATAGGAATAGGATGCCTCAGTAAATGCCATGGAGACCATGACAGAGGATCATGTGACATCCCAGTCCATTGGGATAGACTATCCCATCTGTACTTGCCCATACTCTCTAAGCCCTGAGAAAGGGAAGGAGTGTTTGTATGGGTGGGTGTTGGGGAAGGGAGTTCTTAAACTGACGGATAATGCCCAGATTTGACGGAAAGGATGTTTTAGCCACCTGGCAGATGAGGAGCTCAAAAGAGAATTGGCCAAGGGGACCAAAAAAAAAAAATCACAGTTCTTGTACAGGTGAGTTTGGGGCCTTACATAAGCACCTATTATTTTTTCCCACTTTTTTATTATGTTCAGTTAGCCACTGTATAGTACATCATTAGTTTTTGTTGGTGTTCAATGATTCATCAGTTGCATAAGCACCCATTCTAATGGGACTGAGAATCAGCTGCAGCGAGCTTCACGGAGGGAACCTCACAATCCACCAAACTGTGTGCAATGATTGCCCGTGTTACAGGCTTCTTTATTAAGGGAGAGACCAGCAGTGTTTAAATCCTCTCTTTACAAATTATTGATGAGCACTGAAAAGACATTCCACAGTTATACTATCTCCTGCTCTATCTTTGCGTAATTACTATTAGCAGATCTTTATATCTGACATCAAAGTTTGTAAGGGCCTATTTAGCCAGTTCCTGGTATCAAAGCCCAGAAAAACAGGGGCGAGCCAGATCAGGTGGAAACACCCAATCAGTGAATCCCTTTAACCTCCCAGACCCTGACCTATGGAGATCCCCTGGTAAACCACTCTGTGCTTAAATTGTAAAGGGGATTATGAACTTAACAGTTTAAATTTATTCATCATCACAGCAGAGCGAGAACTAACACGGACCCTAATAGTTAAATTTTCTTTTTACCAAATATCATTTTAAGTAAATTAGATGTGTTAGGGTCCATGGTCAAAGGAACGAGGCTGATACAAAAGCAAAGATCAAGCAAAGCTTTATTTCGTGCCAAGCACCAGAATTTCACTGGCTGGGCCAGGGTCGTCTCTAAGGAGAAAGTGACCCCCTCTGTCTTACAGGCTACCTTTTATAGGGGAAAACTGCACTGCGAACTGACCTGAGTCACGGAGATTGCCTGAGTAAATTTGCATCTCCATTGCTCCTGGAACCTGGAGGTTGAGGGCATTTGGGCATTCCCACCTGGTCCTAAGTACCAGGAACTAGCCGTTTGCATCACCATTGCTCAGGGTTTGCATCACCATTGCTAAGGGGGTTAACTGATTGGGCATCTCCCCCAGTCTGGCTTGCCTTTGTTTTCCAGGGGCTGGTTGCCCATTTTTCCTGGAGCTGAGTAAAGAAGATGGCGGCCTGGACATCTAAATAGGTCCTTACAAGATGAACAAGGACTTTTTAAGTTGCAAGATTATAGGAGAAAATTGAATTTGATTGTCAGTATTTAAAGTATAATCTATTTTGAATACTTTAAATATTCATGTACACCATATATAACATTCAGATATAAAATCAAATTAAGCAAATATCATATTTGAGCCTTTATAATTCTTTTTAGCTCTCTGAATTGTATCCCTTCCCTTCCTCCCTTCCTTCCAAACAAATAAAACATGTAAGTATAAAGTTCAAATTTCAGGCATTACACTTTCCAAAACATGTTCCGGAAAAGCATTTCTAGGAAAGGCAAGGATTGTCTGAATGGAGAAATAACTTTCCTGCTCACTCTCCATCCCAGAATATCTAAATAAAGAAACATCAAGCCACCGATGGGCGCCTGGGTGATTCAGTGGGTTAAAGCCTCTGCCTTTGGCTCATCATGATCTCAGGGTCCTGGGATCGAGGCCCACATCGGGCTCTCTGCTCAGCAGGGAGCCTGATTCCCCCTCTCTCTCTTCCTGTCTCTCTGCCTACCTATGATCTCTCTCTCTCTGTGTCAAATAAATAAATAAATAAATAAATAAATAAATAAATATCTTTAAAAAAAAAGATCAAGCCACCGAATCTTCTAATAGTTTATCTATTTTTATTATTGATTTGGCCCATCCAATTGCAGAATGAATTAGAAATGAATAAAAAACACTGCAGTCAGTTCATTTACTACCTGAGTCAAAGGCAGGGCATAGTGGAAACAGTGCTGGATGGTTGTTGTTGTTGTTGCTTTTTCTTGAGTAGCTCCACCCCCAGTGCAGAGCCCAGTGTGGGGCTTGAACTCACTACGCTGAGATCAAGACCTGGGTTGAGATCAAGAGTCTGACACTTAACCACCTGAGCCACCCAGGAGCCCCAGTAGTGCTGGAATTTGAGTCTACATATCAGGTTTTGGTTTCAATTTTTTGTCATTTTATGGTATTTGTCTTTATATTAATGTACAATTTAAAGTATTTAAAAACTTTATTGAAACGATATGCTTTTAAAATGTTATTAAATTACGAAATATATCATGCATGCAAAAGTGTTATAAAACCTATATTATTTGAAGAACTTTGCTAAAGTATCACTAAAGTAACACCCATGTGTGTAGCATCCACTTTAGAAATACAATGTCACAAATATCTTTTATGTGTTTAGGCCTCATCTGGGGATCATGTTAAAAGGCAGGCTCTGATTCAGTCTATTTGGGGAAGAGCCTGGGATTCTGCATTTCTTTTTTTTTTTTTAAGATTATTTATTTATTTATTTGAGAGACAGAGTGAGAGAGAGCATGAAAGGAGAGAAGGTCAGAGGGAGAAGCAGACTCCCCATGGAGCTGGGAGCCTGGTGCGGGGCTCGATCCCAGGACCCTGGGATCATGACCTGAGCCGAAGGCAGATGCTTAACCAACTGAGCCACGCGGGCTCCCAGATTCTGTATTTCTACCCACCTCCCAGACGATGCCGATGGTGGTGGTGCCCAGGTCGTGCACTTAGTAGTGTGATCTAAGAAGGCTCCTTCATGCCTCTCCCAAATATCACCTGTGTTTTTTCCCCCACCAGAAGTGCTATCCCAAATTTTCTATCAGTCACTCTTTGCTTCTTTTTAAATAGTTTTGCCATCTGTGAATACATTTCTAAACATTATGTTTGTTTAGTTTTGCCTCTTTTAAAATTTTATACAAATGGAATAATACTGTGTGCATCCTTCTGTTACTTATTCCTGTCCTTACTTCACTCGAGCTTATGTTTTAGAGAACACGTTCATGTTGGTGCATGGACCTGTAGTTCACTTATTTCTGCTGGTGTTTACTTTCTATGCGTGACTCTGCCCTGTTGTATTCATCCACTTCTACTGTTATAGACATCCGTGCTACTTCCGTTGTTTCTGCTGTGACAAGCAATGCTGTTACAAACATGTTTCATAATGCAATGTGCAAGAATTTCTCTAGATTACATGCCTACTTATAGAACTGCTGGCTCAATTTTTTCTGTTTAAAGATTTATTTATTCATTCAAGGGAGATGCAAGTGTGGTAGGAGCAGTGGAAGAGGGAGAGAATCCCAAGCAGACTCCCTAGTGAGTGGGGAGCTCCACATGGGGCTCTGTCCCATGACCCTGAGATCATAATCTGAGCTGAAATCAAGAGTGGGAAGCTTAACTGAGTGAGCCAACCAGGTGCCCCTGCAGGCTCAACTTTTTTTTTTTTTTTTTTTTTTTAAGATTTTATTTATTTAACAGAGAGAAACACAGCGAGAGAGGGAACACAATCAGGGGGAGTGAGAGGGAGAAGCAGACTTCCCGCCGAGCAGGGAGCCCAACGTGGGACTCGATCCCGGGTCTCTGGGATCATGACCTGAGCCGAAGGCAGTCGCTCAACCAACTCAGCCACCCAGGCACCCTCAACTTTTAAATTTGATGCTAATTGTGGTCGAAGTGGTTGCTACAATTTTCACACAGACATTAATAACATGTAGAATGTCAGGTTTTTAAAAAGATTTTTTTATTTCTTTGAGGTGCGGAGGAGAGCATATGGAGAGAAGGAGCAGAGGGAGAGGGAGAAGCAGACTCTCTGCTCAGCGGGGAGCCCAACATGGGGTTCGAGCCCCAGACCCTGAGATCATCACCTGAGCTGAGAGCAAACGTTTAACCGATTTAGCCACCCAAGATCCTCTAGATTGTCTGATTTTTTACCTTTTGCTGTTTTGGAGGGTATAAAAGTCTATCTCAGGATTTTAATTTTCATCCCCTTAATTGTCAATGAGGCTTTCAAATGTTTATCGGCCAAGTCCAGCATGTCTTGTTAGCTATGATAACTTAGATGCGTCATTTAACCTGGATATTCATTTCTCCCTCAGTAAAAGGAGGGTAATGACATATACCTCACAAGATATTACCCTTTGGAGGAAGGACCTGCCATGGTAAAATGACGTTTTACTTAGCTTGCTTTTAGATAGCATTGTGACCAATATTGCTCTTAGGAATAGATCTCTGCGGGATGCGTCTAGAAATGATGCAGTGATCAATGGAGAGACGATAAGTTCAGAGAGGCAACCTGGGGAAAGGAGAGGGCTCTATCAGTCTGTTAACAAAAGAAAACAAAACAAAACAAGGGGTGCTTGAGTGGCTCTGTCAGTTATGTGTGCAATTGGTCTCGGCTCAGGTCTTGATTTCATGGTTTTGGTTTAAGCCTCCGCTTTAGGCTCCATGGAGGGCATGGAGCCTACTTAAAAAAAAAAAAGATAGAAACCATCCAGTGTTCATTGTTCTATTTAGAGTAACACTAATAGCTTTAATAAACAAACCTTAAATTTCAGTGGCTTAAAAAAATAGAGTATACATCTGGTTCCTGGGTCCCCAGTTAGGAGACAACTTTTCTCCACTGATTTAGGAAACCAGGCTCCTTCCCAGGGCTCTACTATGCCCTGGGACCATGGAGTCCCCTGCTTCTGGCTGGCAGCAGAGGGAACAAGAGAGTCAAGAGGTCCCAACATCCAACCCTCCTTACAAGTGTATGCCTGGAAATGAAATCTCTCTTCTGATCACATTCCTTTGGTAAGACCTAGTCACGTGGCCACATCCAGATGCGAGGAGGTCACAGAAATGTAGTCCTGGGTTGGTTTGCTGCCTGTCGGCAACAACAGGACTTTATGGAAGGGAAGCCACAGTCAGACTCGATGTTACCCCATGGTAAATGCAGGTGGCACTGTCATCCCCTCTTTCCATCCCCACTTAGGCAACATGATTCCTCTGTTCCTGTTGATTCTTCTCTTCCTGCTCATTTTAATGTCGATCACACACTGCTGAGAAAGGATCAGAGAAGGAGACACATCATTTTCTCGCTTCTTGCCTTTTGCCATGCTTTTTCCTCCGCTAAGGACCCTCTCCCAGACTAACCTTGGAGCTCACGGAGAAGAACTGCATACTGTTTTCACTCAAGAATTTAGAGCTGGATCGAGGAATGTGAATCAGTGCTTCTCAAACTTTGAGAAGTTGAGGATCTTGTGAAACTGTAGATTCTGATTCAACAGATCCCGCAGTTCTCAAAAGATCTCCAGTGATGACAGTGCCACCGCTCCAACGAGAACACTCATGTAGATTCCCATCGTTCATTTATTGAACAGTTACTGAGCGCCTACAGTGTGCCAGGCATTGAGGCTAGAGCAGTGAATGGACTAGGGTAATAATTTGCCACTCCTCAGGTTGCAAGTGTGTAAGTATTTGTTCAACATTTATATAGTTAATTAAAATTCTGCTTTTTAAAGCTTTTATTTACTTATTCGAGAGAGCGAGAGAGAGCGAGAGAGAGCGAGAGAGAGCGAGAGCACACAAGCAAAGAGAGGAGCAGAGTTCCTTGCAGGTTCCTTGCTGAGGAGGGACCCCAAGACCTGGAGATGGTGACCTGAGCTGAGGACAACGGCTTAACCAACTGAGCCATCCAGGCACCCCTAGTTAATTAAAATTGTACTGCAGAGCCATAGCATAGGTCTGTTTAACTTCTCTATTTCCCCTGCTGACTTTCATGTTTTCAATATGGTTTCCTTTTTTGTGGTTTCTTATTGTCTCTTCAGGAGTGCATGTGTTTGTGTGTGCACCAACTCTTGGGGGATACATTACATCCTTTAAGCTTAGATAAGATCTTAGTAAATACCACTATATGGCACCTTATTGCTTGTGGGGACACCATGCAACCCAAGTGTGGGATTCAAAAAATCCTCAACAGGGATAGTTTAGATCGGGCAAGGAATATTTCTAAATTTATACCCAAAGAAACAGTCCTTGTCAATTACGCAGAAACATGAGTTAACCAGCACTGTATTTCTGATTTATTCCACCAATGTTTCAGGACTCCTTACAGAAGATGGTCTAACCAACTGCCCAGCTGGCCAGTGGCAGAGACAAAGCTGTGGACTTACTAAATCGCATTTAGTTTTCCTTTCTCTGGGTTAAAAAGGGAGACTACATTTTCTTGTGTTCCTTCCTCAGCAAGGAACCTGAAAGGCTCAGCTGATTAAGTGTCTGATTCTTGGTTTTAGCTTAGGTCATGATTTCAAGGTCGTGAGATTAAGCCCCGTATAGGGCTCTGTGCTCAGTGGGGAGTCTTCTTGAGATTCTCTCTCTTCCCTTGCCCCTCCCCCATTCGTGCATGTGCTCCCTCTCCCTCTCTCAAATAATAAATAAGTCTTAAAAAAAAACCCCAGAAACACTATTACAAGACTTTCTTCTTTTTTTCCCAAAGAGTTTATTTATTTATGACAGAGAGAAAGATCACAAATAGGCAGAGAGGCAGGCAGAGAAAGAGGTGGAAGCAGACTCCCCACTGAGCAGAGAGTCCGATGTGGGACTCGATCCCAGGACCCTGAGACCAGGACCTGAGCCGAAGGCAGAGGCTCAACCTGCTGAGCCCCTCTCCAAGGTGCCCCTCTACAAGACTTTCTTGATGATTCCCCCCCTCATTAAAATCTTGGAGGGCATAGGTTGAGATGGTGGTTTTGTAAGACTATGGGGGAAACACATACGATGGGTGGATAAAGGCCACCTGGAGAGTCACCTGATCTGTCCCATCTTTCTCACAGGTAACAGCTTTGGGGTCTGAGCTCACCCACACAATGGGGTCTAGTTTTCCCTATAGCACAATATGGCTATTAATCCAGGAAGGGTCTACCACGATGCGTTGCACCTCATTGCCGCATAAATATTTCTCCAAATGAGTGAATTAGATCGATTTATCCTCTTTGCTGTCCTGTTCCAGTTCTGACCTCAACTGCAGGAATATTCCCAAAACCCAGTTTATACATTCAAGGAATGTGGCCGCATAGCAGGGACTTTAGTCAATACTGCCCTAACGAAAGAAGAGAGAAGTGGAAGATTTCCACACTCAGTTTCCTGGAACGGATTTGATTAATTCTTTTCAGGATAAAGTAAGAGAATCAAACATGCTCAATACAAAATTTTTGGAGACGTTTTGAAAGAAAGAGGGTGACGTTTCCCTCCGTTGTGTACCCACTTGCACACAACCATCATTCACGTGTCCGTGTGTTCTTTCCAGGTTCGGGGCCACTCGTTTCTGTTACAGTGTCGCCGAAGTCATCCTCTGGGCCTTCCGGCGCGCTGTGTTGCTGTGTTCCGTGTTATTATGGAGCCTTCACGAGGTTGATTGTTAGCAGTTACATCTGAATCCCTCTCAGGGATGAATCCTTTAATTCTTTCCCCCTTGGGCCATTTAGATTGTTTCTAACTTTCTGTTTTCAGAACTGATGTTGTGACAAACCCGTTTGTATGGCAAGATTTTCTATATTTAAAATAATTTCCTTTAAGGTAGATGTGAATGGGAAAAAAAAGTGTCTTTTAAATGACCTCAGGCCATAAAACTCTTTAGGCTGAAGCTGACTCAGCTCAGGTTAGGACTTTGTGAAAGTTTGAAAGCGTGTCTTCCAGTCCTGTGCTCGGCCTTGAATTAGGTCAAGTTCAGCTTCTTCATTCGTGTGATTCTCTAAGATACATGTACTCAACCATATTACATGTATATTTAAAAATGTTTAGGCCAAATATAAAGTTTTTTGGAATCAGTCTCCTAAAGCACAGTATCTTATATGATACTGTAACAGCAGGTTCACACACATGTGCACACACGTGCCCTGGAGAATTATGAGGCATGCACACACATCTGGCTAGCAAATATGTAGGACGAAAGCCTGAGGCTTTATTTAATGCGGCAGCTCAGCAAATGCAGCAACAATAAGAAATAAGGACGCTTATATTCTGCCCATCTTCCTTTTCGGAATGGAACTAGGAAAAAAGAACTGAGCCCCTCGTAGCTTACCCCTACCTCATGAAGTTCGTGGCAAAACAGAAATGATTCTGCTGCCCCTTGTCCGACATCTCTTGGAAGTGGTCTTGAACTGTGGGCAGAGGACTCAGCTTGTGGCTGTGGAAGAAATATCCCTTGTTTTGGTGGGCACGTGATGATTCTGAATACTCTGACTGCATAGCTTTAGGTAACTTCTTTTTTTTAAAGGTTTTATTTCTTTATTTGAGAATGAGAAAGAGAGAGAACACAAGCTGGGGGAGCAGGAAAGGAGGG
>PITA01010107.1:0-19842 GCA_004023965.1 Spilogale gracilis
GGTAGTGTTACTGACTTTAGGCCACTGAATACACTGGTATTGTTAGTGACTTCAGGCCACTGAATACACTGGTATTGTTAATGACTTTAGGCCACTGAATACACTGGTATTGTTACTGATTTCAGGCCACTGAATGCACTGGTATTGTTACTGACTTCAGGCCACTGAATACACCGGTATTGTTACTGACTTCAGGCCACTGAATGCACCGGTATTGTTACTGACTTCAGGCCACTGAATGCACCGGTATTGTTACTGACTTCAGGCCACTGAATGCACCGGTATTGTTACTGACTTCAGGCCACTGAATGCACCGGTATTGTTCAGAGGAGAGGTAGCGCCAACCCTTGGATGAAATCACTCCTCCAATTACAAGCAGGGCTAAAGGACGAAACAGAGAGTCTGGGAACTGAAGGAAATGTGGGCCAGGGTCTAATTCCAACCTCCAGAACCATATTCTCTCACGTCCTAAAGGGAGAACTTGTATGAACTGCGCACCCGCTCCTTTCTCCTCTATCTGGGGCGACAACACCCGAATACAGAGCTCCTGAACCAGGTCGGCGCACCGAGCCCCCAGACCCCGAGACCCTCCCGCGCGTCCCGGCTCGCGCTCCGTGTCCCGAGCAAGGAGCCGGTAAACAGGCGGAAAGAGGGCTCGGTTCCCTGAGCGTCCGCGGCTCCTCCTCCGCACCTTCACTTCACCGCTGCGGCCACTGCGCTCAGAGAGGCTCGGAGCCTCGTCGAAGGTCACACAGCAGGACGGGGAGCGGGTCAGGACTCGAACCCGGGCCGCCACCCCCTCTCTCACCCTCCCCTGCCCGGCCCGGCGAGCAGCCCACTCACCCGCAGCTCCGGAGCCCCTCCCCTCTTCAGGCCGGGTCTCCGAGGCCGGACCCCGCGAGGTGCCCCGCGCCCCCTGCGGACGCTCCGCCTGCGCCCCCACAGCCCGAGCGCCTCCCGACCCGAGCTCCGCGCTCCCAGCCGCGCGCCCCGGCCGCAGACCGCTCACCTGAGAACCCGCGCAGCTCCGCTGGCTCCGCCCCGGGGCCCGCCCCCTTCCCGCCCACACGCCCAGGGCCGCTCTGGCCGGGCCTCCGCCTCATCTCGGTGGCCGCGCCGCTTCCCCATCCGGGGCTCTCGCCGGGGGCGGGGCGCCGCGTGTGGCCTCTGACGCCGGCAGCCCGCTGTGGTTCCCGCTCGGGGCGGGTGGCAGCCGGCTCTCGGCCTCGCGGGTATTCCCAGATTCGGTCCGATTTAGTGACCGCCCGACAGAGCTAACTGGGCTAGTCTTCCCGAATCTGTGAACGGTGTTGCGGACCCTCCCCGGCCTCCGGGGCCGCTGGGAAGCACAGAATCGTTTCTGGAAGGACTTCGGACACGACGCTGCTCCGGGGGAAGCACGGACGGGTCCTGACCCAGTCGCGTCCCGCTAGACTGGAGGCTGAGCTCGGGGCGAGCGTGCTCCGCTCACACAAGCCCCTGTCCTCCGGGCGGCCGGTAGAGCTGCGCGGGCCGAGCCAGAACTCGGGCCCATCTAACCAACGGGTCTGCAAATTCTCTGGATGTTTAAAGAAAAAAAAGTTCGGGCGCCTGGTGGCTCAGTGGGTTGAGCCTCTGCCTCCAGCTCAGGTCATGGTCTCAGGGTCCTGGGATCGAGGCCGCATCGGGCTCTCTGCTCGGCGGGGAGCCTGCTTCCTCCTCTCTCTCTGCCTGCTCCTGATCTCTCTGTGTCAAATAAATAAATAAAATCTTTACAAATAATAACAATAAATAAAAGAGAAACAAAAAGTCGCGTAACAGGAAACTGGAGTGCGAGAAGGACAAGGGGAGGAAGGATGTGAAGAGGAGAGCTTTAAGTATCCATATTTTTACTTTAGGATTCAAAAGTTTAAAAACTATCAAGTAATTGTAATGTTGCATATAAGTAAAAAGTAATCAGGTGGACTGTAACAGTTGCAAAGACTTTCAGGGATAAAATGTTAACTATAAAAGACTTTAATGTTGCTGATTCAGTGCACACATTCAGATCCCCCTGACTCCTGTTAGCAGCAGTGGCCGGCGGGAGCCCTTCCCCGCCAGAGTCACTAATGGGAGTCTCTTCTCCTGTACCTCAGCGAAATTTGATTCCATGTCCTGAGAGATGTCTGTGATTGGTGTCATATCTTAGAACTGCGAATATTTCACTTTTTAATTTGGCAAAAACTTGTTTATTTTTTTTAAAAGATTTTATTTATTTATTTGACAGAGAGAAACACAGCTGGAGAGGGAACACAAGCAAGAGGGACTGAGAGGGGGAGAAGCAGGCTTCCCGCCGAGCAGGGAGCCCGATGTGGGGCTCGATCCCGGGTCTCCGGGATCATGACCTGAGCGGAAGGCGGTCGCCCAACCAACCGAGCCACCCAGGCGCCCCATCAAAAACTTGTTTAAAAAAAACCTTGACAGAGGTGGGGCGCCTGGGTGGCTCAGTTGGTTGAGCGACTGCTTTCGGCTCAGGTCATGATCCCGGACACAGGGGGGTCGAGTCTTTAAAATCTTTTTAAAGATTTTTAAATCTTTAAAAAAAAAAAAAACCTTGACAGGGAGCACCTGGGTGGCTCAGTTGGTTAATCTTCATGGGGATCCAGACCCTCATCAGGCTCTGCTCAGTGGGGAGCCTGCTTCTCCCTCTTTCTCTCTGCCTGCCACTCTGCCTACTTGTGCGTGCTCTCTTTCTTTCTCTTTCTGTCAAATAAATAAAATCTCAAAACAAAAATCTTGATATGTTTTGAGCTTTTATTTTTATTTTTTTAAAGATTTTATTTAGGGGTGCCTGAGTGGCTCAGTTGGTTAAGCGACTGCCTTCGGCTCAGGTCATGATCCCGGAGACCCAGGATCGAGCCCCACATCGGGCTCCCTGCTCGGCGGGAAGCCTGCTTCTCCCTCTCTCACTCCCCTGCTTGTGTTCCCTCTCTCGCTCTGTTTCTCTCTGTCAAATAAATAAATAAAAAATCTTTAAAAAAAAAAAAAAAAAGATTTTATTTATTTGACAGAGAGAAACACAGCCAGAGAGGGAACACAAGCAGGGGGAGTGAGAGAGGGAGAAGCAGGCTTCCCGCCAAACAGGGAGCCCGATGTGGGACTTGATCCCGGGTCTCCGGGATCATGACCTAAGCTGAAGGCAGTTGCTTAACCAACTGAGCCACCCAGGTGCCCCAGTTTTGAGCTTTTAAAAAATTGTCAAAGGCTGGTCAGGTTTAGGGACAGCTGGAGCAGTTAACTCCTGGACTGGGGATCTAGTCTAGGGGATTCTTTATTCTTTCTTTCTTTCTTTCTTTCTTTCTTTTTAATTTTATTTATTTGACAGCGCGAAACACAGCCAGAGAGGGAACACAAGCCAAGGGGAGTGAGAGAGGGAGAAGTAGGCCCCCCGCAGAGCAGGGAGCCGGATGCAGAACTCTATCCAGGCACTTGATCCAAGGACTCCAGGGTCATGACCTCAGCTGAAGGCAGAGGCTTAAGGACTGAGCCTCCCAGGCGCCTTAGTCTAGGGGATTCTTGATTCTAAGATCATTGTGCCACAACTACCTGCACGATAGCCTGTTTTTGGCAGTGTGGCTTTACACAAATTCTCTTTTCTCAATTTTCTCCCTTGTGAGATGGAAATAAGTACATGTTTTTCCTTGTTTGCAACGTGTTTGAGGACCAAATGAAATGAGGGACATGTTACATTAGGTCCTTCAAATTAAAATAATTTAAAATGCTATATATAAATGCAGAGTATTATTGACAAGCATGGAATTGATTAGAAAACTGGCTTTCCTCAACTTTCAGGGTATTGAATGATATATGTGTTGCTTCCTTTGGTCCTCTTTGTGCCTAATACAGAGCTAGGAACAGAGTTGGGACTAAGGTGTGGTGAGTAAGGCTAATGAGACACTGGCCTTAGGGAACAAAATGTTAAGGAGGTGTCAAAAAAGCTCAGGGAACAAATAATATTTAATATTTTAAAAGTAAAAATTAATAGAAAAATCCACTACTAACAAAATACCACATTTTTTTTTAAAGCAGATTTGTTTTTTTTTTAAAGATTTTATTTTTATTTGACAGAGAGAAACACAGCTAGAGAGGGAACACAAGCAGGGGGAGTGAGAGAGGGAGAAGCAGGCCTCCCGCCAAGCAGGAAGCCCGATGTGGGACTCGATCCCAGGTCTCCGGGATCATGACCTGAGCCGAAAGCAGTCGCTCAACCAACTGAGCCACCCAGGCGCCCAAAATACCACATTTTTAAAAAAATTTTATTTATTTCAGAGAGAGAGAGAGAGCACAAGTGGGGAAGAGGGGCTGAGAGAGAAACAGGCTCCCATCTGAGCAGGGAGCCAGATGCGGGACTTTATCCAACCCAAACAAAGGTGGATGCTTAACCAACTGAGCCACCCAGGAGCCCTCAAGATCAGGGCATGTGCAGTGGCTCAGTCAGTTGGACGTCCAACTCTTTTTTTTTTCTTTTTAAGATTTTATTTATTTCTTTGATAGAGAGAAACACAGCGAGAGAGGGGACACAAGCAGGGAGAGTGAGAGAGGGAGAAGCAGGCCTCCCGCCGAGCAGGGAGCCCGATGTGGGGCTCGATCCTGGTCTCTGGGACCATGACCCGAGCCGAAGGCAGTCGCCTAACCAACTGAGCCACCCAGGCGCCCAAGTTGGACGTCCAGCTCTTAACTTAGGCTCAGGTCATGATCCCAGGGACACGGGATCAAGCCCAGTATCGGACTCCCTGTTCTGCAGGAAGCTTGCTTCTTCCTCTCTCACTCCCCCTGCCTGTGTTCCCTCTCTAGCTGTGTTCTCTCTGTCAAATAAAAAATCTTAAAAAAAAAAAAAAAAAAAAGACACAGCAGTAATACTGGGTTTCTCAGATTACCCTTCTGTAGGCAGGTAGGTGCCTGAGAAAGTGCTGGATGATGTGGATATTGTAACGGTAGCAATGTTTTAAAGTGAATATCTAGTTAAATCATCCCGATACCATTTGTAGGAGCCTATCTATGAATTGTACATATACGCAGATAATCTATGCACTCACAGGCTGTAAAATAACAGCGTTGGCATTTGGGTTTATCTATCTTCAGCCCTGACCAAAAGTGGGAAAACCACTGTCTTGGCCAAAATGGTCCACATGTTGACTGGCTCAAAGATATGCTGATCAGAGAAGAGAGAATTAAAATCTCTCATAAGCCTCCAAATCTCTAGTTCTGTTGTCAACCAGGTTGATAAATTCCAAAAAGCAACAACAGATTTCTGTGTTTAATACAAGGCTGTGTGATTTGGATCAAGGAATGACTCCATTCTCTGAAGTGCCTTAATTTTCTTAAGATTTGTTTGCTTGTTTATCTTTAAACTTTTCTTTTTTAAGACTTCATTTGTCAGAGAAAGCACCAGCAGGGAAAGCCTTAGGCAGAGCAGGCAGAGGGAGAAGCAGGCTCCCCACTGAGCAGGGAGCCCAATGCAGGACCTAGCCTAAAGTGGTGTTCAATCCCAGGACTTTGGAATCATTACCTCACCCGAAGGCAGCTGCTTAACTGACTGAGCCACGAAGATGTCCCAAAATTTGTTTATTTATCTGAGACAGAGTGTGTGCAAGCAGGAGGAAGGCTCAGAGGAGAGAGAGAATCTTGTTGATTCCCCACCAAACACAGAGCCCCGCAAGGAGCTCGACACCAGCTTGATCCCATGACCCTGAGATTATGACCTGAGCCAAAATCAAGAGTTGGACCGACTGAACCACCCAGGCACCCCTTTGCTTCCCTTTTGAATAAACCTTTTTTTTTTTTTTTTTAAGATTTTGTTTATTTGACAGAGAGAAAGGTCACAAGTAGGCAGAGAGAGGAGGAAGCAGGCTCCCTGCTGAGCAGAGTGTACTGTGGTCCTCAATCCCAGGCCCCGGGACCCTGCACGGGCCTCAATCCCAGGACCCTGAGATCATGACCTGAGCTGAAGGCAGAGGCTTTAACCCAATGAGCCACCCAGGCGCCCTGAATAAACCTTTCTTCCTTCCAATGTCTGTTGAATGTTTACGTGTGCCCGATACCATGCTAGGTGCTGACCACAGAATGATGAACACGCATGGGAAGGGACAGATGATGAACGAATCAATAAATAGATGCAACGTGGCAATTTCAACCAGTGTTTAAGCCTTGAAGAACTTAAGGACTGGAGGCAGAGGTGCCTTTTAGATTTAGTGGCCCCTGTGATTAGAAGGGACAGGGTACTACATGACCGAACAGACTGATTCAAGTTATAAAAAGATCTCCTAGGCTGCCAGTGAGAGTCCCTAGAACTGCAGCCATTCAGGCCAAGAAAATAGCGGACTTGGACTAGGCTAGGGCAAGCATCAGTGGCGACAATGGGCCCTAGGGTTCAATAGGAGCTGGACAAAAGATGTGTTCCCCTTTAAGAACCCGGGCTGCAGGGGCGGGGGCAGGGGGCTGCTGGGGCCTCTGCGCAGGGCCGGAGACCAGACGCGGGAAGAGCCGCCCCTAGGATTGCGCGCGCGCCTTGCGGGGGCGGGACTTGGAAGAGCCCGCCTGGCTGGCTCGGGCCCCGGATGAGGAAGTGCAGGGTGAGGCGGGGGCAAGGAGGAAAAAACCATAGAGACGAAGAGGCGGTGGCGGCTGGAGCGCCCCCGGGCTCTCTGGGCTCGGTCGGCTCAGGTAGCCTCTGTGGCGACGGGGCTGCGGCTGCAAAGGCCGGGCTGGCGGGGCGAGCGCGGGCCGTGGAGCAGGCCTCAGGGTAAGAGGCCGGGGGCGGGAAGGCTTCGGGCGCAGCCGCCCCGCCCCACTGCATCGTGAGGACCCTCCGCCAGGTGCTGCAGGCCGAGGGGGAACCCGGGCCCCCCTGCCTCTCGGGGCGCCGAAGGGAACGGAGGCTGCTCTGCGGGCGGCCGAACGACCCGGGAGAGGGAGGGGACCAGGCCCTGCGTGACGAGGGGGAGACGGCTTCTCCGAGTCGGGGCTCCGACGGGGGAGAGAGACTCCTCGTGGGCCTCGGTACGGCGGGGGGACCCCCAACTTCCCCGGGAGGGCGGCGCCCCTTGTTGTGGGCGTCCGTGTGCTGTTCCCCAGCCCCTGTGCGTTCGTCGGCGGTGCGATGCCCGCTCCCGGGGTGCTCGCGGGGTGCTCCCGGGGTGCTCCCGGGGCGCCAGAGGGCGATTCCGAACTTACTTCGATAGGAAATAGGAACCCTCCACAAGACCCCTCTCCGGTCCGGTCAGCGCTCCCCGCGCGGAGAGCGAGACTCAACCTGCCCCAGAGTGTTGGGGGAGGGCAGGGTCTCCCTTCCTTGCAGGAGAGACTTGCCCTCTCTCTCTTATTTCTCGTCCTTATCCCTAGATAAAAGGGGAGGACCCTGAATTCACTTTGTGGTGGTACAAGTCAGCCTCTCCCCTCCCCCAGTCGCGTCCACAGAGGGAGACCCGCCTCTCTGCCCTCGAGTCTCTCGGTGTGCGCTGAGCTCCTTCCCTTGCACACTTAAGGGCATGGCGTCTGGAGTGTGATAGTTGCAGGTCGGCCTCCCTCTCCCACCTTCGTGACCTTGGCTAGTTTTACCTTTCTGAGTCTCAATTAGTGCATCTCTGATTTGGGTCCTCTTGCAGAGAGCCTTGTCGTCGGGACTCAGGGAGAGTTTGTGTACGTGCTGAGGACATCATAAGCTTTTGATAAATTGTTGCTGTCATTGTTACTTAATTTGTTGCTGCTGCTGTTGTTTTTAAAGAAAGCAAGCTAGTGTCTTCCATAGAGACCCAGATCTTTCCATGCATGCTTCCTGCCGTCCCCACCCCCACATCACAGGTGTAGAGCCCACCCTTTCTCACTGGGAAGGAGGCTGTTCCCCACCCTGACGTGGAGAAAGAGGCATTTCTGCTCCCCTTAGATTCTTCCGTACTCCCCAGATTAACAAAGAGGGCCTCAGAATAATCAAGAGAAAAGACTGTGTTTTGGGAAGAGGCCTGTACTGGGAGAGGGAGGGAGGACTGACTCTAAAAGCCAGCCTTCCTTTTGTCCAGAGAAGCTATCACTTCTGACTGGTTAAAGATGTCCTCTCCCACTCCCCCTACCTGCTGTCGTGATCAAGCTTCCCGCTATCTGCACACCTCCCCCTCCTCCAAGGGGGAGCTTCCAACTTCTTTTCTCTTTCCCAAGAAAAGTAAGACTCTACCTTTGAGAGGAGGACTCTTTCCTGCAGTGTATTTAGAGTGGTGCGATGGTTTCCTTCTCTTCTTCCTTTAAAAAATAAATAAAAATCTTTTATGCAGAAAGCCTTTGTCAGAAATCAGGAGCATTTTTGCTGTTTCACTCCCCATGTGGACACAGAGGGATCCTTTTTCTGCATGCTAATAAAGGAAGGAAAAGGGAAACAGTGCTTGATGCTTTTGAGATTTCCTGCACACTCCCATGTTGAAAAGCTGGGTCCTGTTTAGTATACAGAGTTCCCTACCCGACTTTCTGTTTGTATAGAGATCTTGTTAAAAGATTCTTCTTTCTCTGTCCCTCAAGAAGAGGCCCCTTCTCCGAATGCCCTCATGGAGGCATTGGCTACAGTGTCCGAGTCTTGGAAAAGAAAGCCCCTTTCTCAAGGTGAAAGGAGTGTTGTGAACTTCTGAGGGCACGAACGATATTGTGAGTATTGTTCCTTGACCCAAGTGTGGCAGCACCCGGTGTTAACTGTTTTTGAGCAGCCCTTTTACATTGGAATTAAAGGGAGGGGAGACCTTCAGACTGGGGATTATTAGGCACATGGTTTTCTGTTCCACTGTTTTCTTTGTTTGATTCTTTTTTTCTACGTTTTACTTAATTGCTGTAAACTTTGTGCCCCCAGAACTTCTGTTTTAGGGAGTGTTTGAACTGCCAAACTGAAAGGGCCACTTTGTTAGGTTTTTGGTATTCTAAAGAGATTGAGAGCTGCGGTGTTTTTGTTTTGTTTTGTTTTAAAGATTTTATTTATTTATTTGACAGAGACATCACAGGTAGGCAGAGAGGCAGGCAGAGAGAGAGGAGGAAGCAGGCTCCCAGCTGAGCAGAGAGCCGGACGTGGGCCTCGATCCTAGGACCCTGAGATCATGACCTGAGCCGAAGGCAGAGGCTTTAACCCACTGAGCCACCCAGGCGCCCTGTTTTGTTTTTTAAGATTTTATTTATTTATTTGACAGAGAGCACAAGTAGGCAGAGAGGCAGGCAGAGAGAGGGGAGGAAGCAGGCTCCCTGCTGAGCAGAGAGCCCAATGCGGGCCTTGATCCCAGGACCCTGAGATCATGACCTGAGCCACCCTGGCGCCCGAGAGCTGCAGTGTTAATCTTTCACTGGTAATTTATTTTCTTTTTTTTCGTGTTTTTGTGATTTGGTAGGATAAGAATTAACACTGTCACTAAGAAAAAGCTTTGTGTGTTAAGTGTTCTTAAATTACCTCGATGCCGCAGTGGGGCCTAGTCAGAACTCTACCACCATTGTTGGTATATATAGATGTACTATGTATGTCTGTATTTACTATGACAAACAAAGAGAAATAGAAAACTTAGAATAATGGGATTTTTATGGGTGGCAGAACCCTTTGAGGTTATTTTGTAGCTTGTTCATTTAAAAGTGAAAATCAAGCCCAAGAAGGTTAAGTGACACATTCAAGGCCATACAGCCAGCATGATAGGGACTCTGGTCTCCCAATTTGGAGACCAGCAACTAGCCTGCTTTGCAGCATTGCTGTTGCATTTGACATAGAAAGGTTTTGAGATGATAGTTCTTAATTCAAAAGAATTTCTTCTTTTATTGGGATAATTTTACTGCATACTCAGTATAAATATGCGTCTTTTTTTAGGGTAGGTCCATTCCCTAAACAGTCTAATTCTCATTTGTGTCACGGTAAAGATGACAAGCCAGTAGCAGCTGGTAAAAGTTACTTGTGTATCTATGATTTATTTTTTGCTTAAACCTCAGAGTATATAGAGAGAATTACCCAGTGTGCTCACCCAGTAGGTTGGTTATAAGTCATTAGTGAGGATTAAGCTATGAATCCCTGCCTTCATTTGTGAACATGTGTAACTCACTGTTCCCTCTTCAAGTTTACTTAACTTTTTTTTTTTTTAAGATTTATTTATTTGACAGAGAGAAACACAGCCAGAGAGGGAACACAAGCAGGGGGAGTGAGAGAGGGAGAAGCAGGCTTCCTGCTGAGCAGGGAGCCCGATGTGGGGCTCGATCCCGGGTCTCCAGGATCATGACCTGAGCCAAAGGCAGTCGCTTAGCCAACTGAGCCACCCAGGCGCCCCTACTTAACGCTTTAATGTAAAAACTTCAATGGTTGAGGCAGAGAGCTGACATTTGGAAAGATACTGATAAAAATAAAGGGATAATACATTTACCAGTTATTTTTTATTCTGTTTGGATCTTGGGAAGCAATGTTTAAAAATGTTTTAACAGAAGTAATACATACTTACTGTTAAAAAAGTACAACATATAAGTGTTGTTGGTGATCTTCTCACCCACGGTTATACTGTTAATATTTGGGTTATATTCTTTCAAACAGTTTTCCTATATGCATATTTTACCAAAATAAAAGAGTTTTGATGTTTAGTTTGATAAGCTATCCCAGGCAGCCTCCTTTGTAGAGTAGTTCCTCTACACCATCATTTTGAATTGTTCCAGTGTATTTAGAAATTTAGTTTAGAATTTGAATGTCTTGTTAAAATTTTGTTCTGTCCCTACAGTCTGGCATATGTTGATAATTGATAGATGGCTAAAGTAGGAGTTCGGTGTGCAAGCTAGTGAGCTGAGAATACTTTTAATCTGCTGCTCTAGGCTTGCATCTAAATATCACTCCAGCTCTGAAGGTTCCAGCTGAGGCACTCCGCTGTTCTGGGTGGCTCAGCTGCAGACACTGCTCAGAGGCTCAAGGACCAGGATGGGGCAAGGAGAAAGGGAGAGAAGTCTGTTTTGCTTCAACAGCCAACGTGCTCACTTGTTTTACGGGTTGAAAATTCTTAGAATTGTATTTTTTCCAAACAGAACTTTCAAGAGGCGATAGGTCTGTGGTATCTGGCTTTTGTAACTAGGGAATTATTTGGGAGGAACCAAAGCTTTAAAAATCTGTTTTGGCCAATGCCAATTTACCGCATAGATGGTGTGTGTAAGAAACGTTAACAGCATTGTTTTCCTTGGAGAGCATTTTGAACCATTCTATGTGATTATCAGTATTGACTCTTCATGATACAGATCTGTTAGTAAATGTGTATTTGTGTATGATCCTGTGTTTGAAACAAATCTTGAATTAGGACCATGGGGATGGAAAGGAGTGGGATTTGTTAGACACACCACGGGAGGTGAGTCTGCGGGCTACCAGTGCTAATGGAAGGTCAGATATAGTTGTGTCTGGGGGTTCAAGTCTGAGCTCTACAATAGTGGCGGTGTTGTTACTCAGAGAGGCAACAGGATAAAAAATAAGCATGTAAATTTACTGAGAACATCTTACTTATCTTCGTTTCTGGTATTTGTTTGTATGTAGTAAGACACAACTCAGTAGACCTGCTAAGTTTGGGAGGGGTACCATCCTTATAAATGAAACATAAGTCAGGAATTTGAGAAAAGATGGGGACTGGGAACAGGTGTTTTTGTTTTCATTTTAAATCAGCTTTCACATATGATTGGCATATCATACAATTTAGCAACTTAAAAACTGTACAATTAGTGGTTTTTAGCATAGTCACAGGGTTGTGTAACCATCACCACAATCAATTTTAGAACATTTCTGTGCCACCAAAAGAAACTCTGTTAACAGTCACTCCCAGTCTTTCGAGCTCTCACTAAGAAACCATTGATTCACTTTCCAACTCCACAGATTTGCCAACTCTGGATATCTTATTTTACTTAAAGTTATTTATTTATTATTTTTTAAGATTTTATTTATTTATTTGACAGAGAGAAACACAGCCAGAGAGGGAACACAAGCAGGGGGAGTGAGAGAGGGAGAAGCAGGCTTCCCGCCGAGCAGGGAGCCCGATGTGGGGCTTGATCCGGGGACTCTGGGATCATGACCTGAGCCGAAGGCAGTCGCCCAACCAACTGAGCCCCCCAGGCGCCCCTGGATATTTTATATATATGAGATCTTCTATGGTTCTTTTTGACTGGTGTATTTTCCTTACCATACTGTCTTCATGGTTCATCCATATTGTATCACACATCAGTATTTCCTTTTTACAGCCAGGAGATGCTCCATTGCACGATGTACCACATTGCTTAACATATAAGCTGCTTCCCCTTTCTGGCTATTGTGAATAGTGCTGCTGGGAACATTTGTGTACTAGTTTTTGTGCCTGTGTACTGTTGGCTCATGCGGTCACCTATACTTAAAGGGACAGTTTTGAGTCGTCCACGTAGCAGAAAGACTGCAAAAAAGGTGAGGTCATCAAAAAAGTGAAGCCTGGAATGGGAGGCATATGAAGGATTAAACTTTAGAGAACACTCACACCTGAGTGGCGGGTAAGGGAGAGGAGCTCTTGAGCGCGTGGGCGCCAGACCCTGGGAGTTGATCTCCATCAACAAACCTGCTCTTCTACAGTACCCTTTCCTGCACCCACTCTTCCGGTCTGTATGTGGTGTGATAACCAAAAATCTGATTTTATCTGTTATTGGGAAAAGGAAACTGAACCAAATGAAAATTGAGTACCTCCTCCCTTTTTTTGGCATCCAATAGCAATTCTACTCTAGGTGTTAACCCCCACAAACAAACACATGCGCTAACTGGCCTAAAATCTAAAGTGCCTCTAAAAATATCCAGGAGCTAGAGGAGAAAGGGGAAGGTTGTACCTCCAAAAAGGATAGGTTTCTGTTAGCACTATTTATGAGAGTGCTGTCTCATTTGATTCTCACCATACTCCTGCACACAACAGTTTCTCTCTCCCTGTTGCTTTTTTGGGTTCAATTTTTTTATCAGCCCTCATGTGTTCTCTGATCTTAATGGACCAGCAGTCTGATTACCTGTAATTTCTAGTATTTAAATTAGTAGTGTCGTGTTTTATACTTTTACTTTTGGGGAGGAGTCCTTCAAAACATTAAGGACATCCAGTGGATGAAAGCATAGAACCGTAAGTAAGTAAACTTACCCACCACAGGTTGGAAAACCAGAAAGGCAGAATGGTCCAAAATGAAAGGATCTATTTTTGGTCCCACTTCAGCCCTCAGCTTCAGTCTTGATAGCACAGGTGAATGGATGGGATCTTCTGTGCAGGGAGGAAAGATCGTAAACCTAGGCATATTCAAAGAACAGGTGCTTCTTGACCTGGAGGCAGAGCAAGTGCCTTTTGTATAAGTGACGTGTGTGGGCTCCCCCAGAAAATCAGGGCAGGAATAGAGACAGTGTCCAAGGAAACTGAGCTATAGAGATTTCCGTGGTGTGTTGGAGAGTCCCTCCTGCTCAGAAATCTGAATGTGGTCATGTGAGAGAAGGTGAGACAACTCAGTAGTCAGAATAGTTTGGAAGCCAGCGGTAGATTTTGCTTATGTGTAATATGTTTATTTTGGGAAAAGATGGATGTTAGAAGGCAGTAGTAGAAATCTTCTGGCTTTCTGAAATAGCCTTTCCTGTGTGCCAAAGGGATTTGCCATCAATACCATCAGGTAAAATCCTTGTTATGAACTCAGTTGCCAGAAATTGCTCACGTTTTCTCTTTTTGTTAAGATTAAGGAAAGCATCAAGAATGAAAGCATGTAATATCTCACTTGTTTAGGTCAAAGTGAACTTTGTTTTGGAAACTGCCCACATTTGGTAGACTAAAATGGAAAGGTTACCAGTCAGGAAACCCTAGTTCCAAGTGTACCATTCCCTAGCTGTGTGTGTGTGTGTGTGTGTGTGTGTGTGTGTGTGTGTGTTTATGAACTACACAAATATACACATTTTAGCAAATGACTCATGTTTCCACTATCTAGTCCAAGAGGTGAAACATTCCCAAAACTCGAAGCCCCTTGTATTCTCCTACCCCTCCTCCGATAACCCTGTAATATTTTAGGCAGGTCACTTTTACATCTTCAGTGTGATGTTAGCATCTTCGGGGTGGTAGTCGCTGCTCTACTTTGCTCCCAGGGTTGTGAGAATCAAATTAGTTGTGTCTCTGAAGGTACCTGGAAAATGTCGAGATGCTAAGTAGAAGTCAGAGAGGACCCTGCTAAAGATCTGACTTAGTGTGTCTTGTGCCAGTTTGGATAGACACGGCTCAAATGTTCGGTAAGCAATAAAGGAATGCAATTCTGTTGTCTCTGAACTTTCTTTTACAGAGAATTATTCTTGAGGAAGGTCAGTATATTCCTCAGAATCCTTTGTTATATGTTCATTCGGCAAGTGTTTACTGAGTGCCTTCTGTGTGCCAAGCACCTCTCCCAGGCCATGGGGATCCAGCAATGAACATAACAGGCAACATTCATGCCCCGAAAACAAGTAGAAAATCACCTTTATCTTCTAACTACATCATTTCTGTCCTCGGAAGCTCAGGCATGTCTCATTCTCATCCACATTTGCTGGCCCTCCAGGTTTAAATTGAGACTTTTTCATAAGGCAGTATTTCAGTTGAGATTAGACAGATATCTATTAAAGGTTTAAGGTATTTATTTTTCCACTAATTCACAGTCTTTAATGAGGATGTTTTGGTGGCAGATGTTGTCAGTATTTGAGATGGAATCTTTTTGTCCTTATTTTAGCCAGTTTTAGCTGAAACAGCTTTCTTCTACCCTGCAAGGTTTTAAACTTTTGTCCCTTCCTTTGATTTGTGTCAGGGTGAACCGTTTGATGTAAGAGACTTGACTCCATAATCTTCCATCTGCCCTAATGCTGTCATCCGGAGTAGAGACTCAGCCAGTTCCACTTGATTCCTCCATGTCTGCCGTGGTACAGGAATTATACTCTGAACTCCCTGTGAGTGTCTCCAAAGAGCTTCACGCTGACCCTGAGCCAAGTGTGATTCCAGATGTAAAACCCGGAGCCTCAAGCTCTCTTAAAAGTCAGAGTAGGGCAGTGCCCTTGGAGCTACAGAGGACTCATGCGGAAAGTTGTTGTGAAGAAACTTCTGGCACTTTGGATCATGGGGGTGAACCTGGGCGGTGTGGGCTGGTGGACTCCACAGCAGGAGGCTCTGTGGCTTTTGGGATCTTGGATAGGGAAGAGAAAACCACGAGCATGGAGCTAAAGGTCTTCAGAGATGAAGGGCACCAGGCGGAAATTGTAAGAGGCCCCTCTGAGGGAGCAAAGGAAGACTCACATCAACATTCCACAGTTGCTGAAGAAAAGATCAGCCTAAGTCAGGTAAGACATGAGATCTCGATTCAGATGAGTGTGAATGACAGCTTCCCACAGTAGCACTTCACATGATAACGTACAGATGCTGACAGGTAGCTTATGATTTGCTCTTGAAACATTTCCAAAATGTTGAGTTTGATGTTAACTTTCTTTTGATGTTTTTTTAAAAAGTGTGTCACATCAGACACTTTAAGAGAGAAAGTGCTTATCTAAGGAAAAAGTCACTTCTCTGAAGCAGCTACGATATGTGGAATGTTGAGTCTTATGGTTGTTGTGATATTTCTGTATCTGATTTTAAGAAATGATGGGTACTCATTCCTTAAGCTTTGGTAGCATCACAAGTAGGATGGAGGGGCACGTCACAGAAATCTCTCTGAGGGGCCCTGATGACCCAGGTAGGGCTTCATAGGTCGGATACCCCAGAGGGATCTCCATATTTCAGGAGCTGGTCCCTAGCTTTGCAGGTCCAGAAACGTGACTTTTATTTTCTAGTGTATCAGAGGTTGTCGTCTCCAAAGGACTGATCCGTGCTAATGACACTTCATGAGAGACTGAAGTATGAATCAGAAACCAGTTCTTTAATTCACAGTGAAAAGTGGAACCATTACTTGGTAGGAATGGCCACACTAGCTGGTCAGTATGTCTTCTTCCTATAGGCAGGCCTACATGAGAAATCAAATCTCTCTTTATAAATGTGAAATTAGAGTAATAAGGTTCAGGTACGTAAGACTAATGATTAGTGGGCTGTGACAGCCTGAGGAACCCAGACTCCTAAAGGAATATACCTGCCAAGTACACTAGAAAACTTGCTTTCTCCTCTGGATGGTGCCTTAGACCAGGGTTCAGCAAACTTTTTTCTGTACAGGGCCGTATAGTAAATATTTTAGACTTTGTAGGCCACAAGGTCTCTTGTGGTCACTTAGCTGTGCCCTTGTAGCATGAAAGCAGGCATAGACAATACATAAGTGAATGAGTGTGGTGTATATCAGTAAACCTTTTTTATAAACACAGGTGCTGACCCCTGGGCTTCAGTTTGCCAAACCCCCACTCTAGATCCACAAGTAAATTCATATTGCCTGGGCTTTCTAGGCTAATCTCCATTTCCTACCTTTTAAATATGTCATTTGTTTATCTAGGTTATAGGGCAAAATTGGTTGTTGTTAATAGACTCCGTACATTGATCATAGTTAGGAATAGGTGAATCTTTAGAGAGCGATAATTAAGTAACTATCAGATTTTATGCTATGATAACCTATCCTTAAAAATGTAAACGAGGTAACAGATTCACAATCTCAAAGTTTCTTACTTCTTGATATGGTGGGTTCAGTCTAACAAGATGAAAATTTTCTGTAATTTTCTGAAGTTTTCATGTAATACTTGATATAAAATAGAAGTACATGCATATACATTATTAAGTACATAATGAATACAGTACACACACACATATATGCTTCTTAACCTCAGATCTAGAAAATAATTGTTTCTTTCTCCCTCCCAGCTCCACCAGAGATAAATACTATTTTGAATTGTATAAAGCAAAATGAAATTTAATAGATATAAATGTGAGACTTTTTTACTTGGTTCCAAAAAGTAAACTTCATAAGTGGGGAAAAACAAAACAAAAACAGAAGTACTTTTGGAGAAACAAAAGACATACAAGTTTTAGATAGTCAGTTAGAATTGACTTTGTGAGATAGCCACCGGGAGAAGCCAGTTTGCTCTTAAATGTACATTAACAGAAGTGTGTTACCTGGACTGAGAAGTAGTTAACACACATTAACAGAAGTGTGTTACCTGGACTGAGAAGTAGCAGTTGTAGTCTGTTGTGAGTCGGTTAGTCTATAGTTGGAATATCATACTCATAGTCCCCTCTCTCCACCCCAGCACTCAGATGAGCTCAAGATGCCCCTGGGGTGGGGAGGACAGAGGGAAAGCAAGGAGTGGTGTCAAGGTTGAGGTCACTGGCCAAAGCGGATCCTGTCCTACCCTCCCCATGCTGAGCCGGGTGTCACATGTATCGTGTAGGAAGAGTATAGAAAACCAGAAATGCATTCATGATAAAGAATTCACACTAATGACAAACCTGAAGAAACACCATTGGAGACCAGTTGCTTGGATGTGTCCTCTGAAAGAAGAATCAAGAGAAGCCTTCAAGAATTTGCAAAGCTGTAGAGCAGAAGTGGTTCTATTGGACACAGTTAAGCTTTGTAGAAGCTGTAATGATAGCTCAGTCATTCTCAGGTCACATGACCCTTTGAAAATCTGATTGAAATGCTTCATATCTGTCATAAAAGTAGACTAATGTTTCAGAATGTTTGCAGAGCCCAGACATCTTGGACATCAAGATAAGAATTCTTGCTAGATTGGCAAAGCACCACAAACAGACAACACACAACTGATGAATTAGGAGAACATTTTGCAGTATATATCACAGATAAGGACTTATCTCTAATATATAAAGAACTCTGTCTTTTTTTAAAAAAGATTTTATATGAGAGAGACTGCACAAGCAAGGGGAAGGCCAGAGGGAAAGGAATATGCAGGCTCCCCACTGAGCAGGGAGCCCACTGCAGAGCTCAGTCCCAGGGCCCTGGGATCATGACCTGAGCCAACGGCAGATGCTTAACCTACTGAGCCACCCAGGCGCCCCATAAAAAACTCTCTTTTTAAAGATTTTATTTTTACGTCATCTCAACACCTGGTGTGAGGTTCATTCAAGAGTCATATGCTCTACTGACCAAGCCAGCCAGGCACCCTACTAATATATTGAATAGGTGATTCATTTGTGTGTGTGTGTGTGTGTATGTTCATGCGTATCCTTAAACACGTGAAGAGATGGGCTAACGTCAGTTACAATTAGAGAAATGTAATTTTAAACAGTTGAAATACTCTTTACCTGTTAGACTGGAGAAAATGAAAAATTACGGCAACACATCTGGTTGGCAAGACTGTGAGGAAGTGTTCTCACATGTTGGTGGGAGTGCATCCTGATACAACCTTTCAGAAGAGGACTTTGGCTTCACCTAACCAGAAAGCATATACTGTGACCTGTTGACTTAGCACTCTCATTTCTAGGAATCTACCCTGAATATACATCTCCAAATTAAAGTTACTGTTTGCAGCATTGCAAAATATTGGAAGCAACCTAAATGTCCACATACAAGAGAAAGTTTGAATAAACTGTAGTATGTATACGGTACGTCTAGACATGGAGAACTATGCCTCTGTAATAAAGAATCGAGGGTGTCTGGGTAGCTCAGTGGGTTAAGCCTCTGCCTTCTGCTCAGGTCATGATCTCAGGGTCCTGGGATCGAGGCCCTCATTGGGCTCTCTGCTCAGCGGGGAGCCTGCTTCCTCCTTCTCTCTCTCTCTCTCTCTCTCTCTCTCTCTCTCTCTGCCTCTCTGCCTGCCTCTCTGCCTACTTGTGATCTCTGTCAAATAAATAAAATAAAATAAAATAAAAAGAATCGAGAAGGATCTCTGTACTGATATGGAGGGATTTCGATGTGTGTCATGGCTCCCCAAGACCACCTCCGGGTGTCAGGATTCAGCTGGAACTTAGGACTCAGCACATGGTCATATTTACAATTAAGGTTAATTGTAACAAAGGATATAAAGCAATCAGCAAAGGGAAAGCATGGTGCAAAGTCCAGAAGATGTCAGCTTCCAAGATGTGGCTTCCAAGAGGCCTCTCCCACTGTAGGCACGCACATACACATACACACAGCCTTCTCTAGGAATAAACCATGACAGCACATGTGAAACGTGGTCTACCACAGAAGCTTTTTAGAACCCAGGGTTTTTACTGGGGCTGGTCATGTGGGTATCCTCTCTCTGGCACATACCAAAATTCCAGACATCCAGAAGGAAAGCAGATGTTCAACATAAACCCCATTGTTATATGGGCGCACTGAGCTACTCTTACCATTAGGGAATGTTGGAAACTGTCCTAAAATCTAGGTTCCCAGATGAGCCAAGGCCACCCTTGCAAGCAGACCTTTCTAAGGATAACAGGCTTGCTATGTTTTTTGTAAACTAGGATATACTGGGAAATGCAAAGAGCAAAGTTGGGGGAGGCGCCTTGGTGGCTCGTTAAGTGTCTGCTCAGGTCATGATCCTGGAGACCCAGGATGGAACCCCGCATCGGGCTCCCTGCTCGACGGAAGTCTGCCTCTTCCTCTCACACTCCCCCTACTTGTGTTCCCTCTCTAGCTGTGTTTCTCTCTGTCAAATAAATAATTAGAATCTTAAAAAAAAAAAAAAAAAAAAAAGCAAAGAAAGTAAACATCTATCTTCTCTTTCATTTAAGAAATAGGATAAGTATATACAAGTATCTGCTCATTTGTATAAAACACATGAGTGTACATAGAAAGGATAAGGCAGAAATGAATGGGTTCAGCTACTTATAAGATTGGGAGCAGGGTAGAGAATGTGTGGGAATAGGATAGAAGGAACAAGAGGAAGTGACACTTCTCTGAGTACATCTGTTTGTATAGTTCTGAGTCTGTAGTTGAAAAAACTAACTAGACAACTAGGGTGTGAGG